>CAAKHC010007964.1:0-51809 GCA_901007825.1 Macroramphosus scolopax | reverse complement strand
GGGAAAGATAATATCCTTCATACTCTTCAGTACAGCCCACTGTGGTAGATACAGTTTGCTATGATGTCATTGTTTGATGTCACATGTTGGATTGTATTTTTTGCATCTCATTGCATGTGTTTCGACAACTTAACATATTATATATCACTAATTGAATTCTATATGCTTGTGTTACGAATTATACACCTGATATACAAAATTCCTCTTTTTTATCCCCAAAATTTAGAACGACTCTTCTTACAATGCCTAGTTTAACACCCTTAGATAAGACTTAAATTCATTCTCGGAAGGTAAAAATTAAAATTTGAGTAAGTGGTCATAAGAATAATAATCAAACCAACAATGCCCCCATTTCAGTCCATTGTATATTGTTGCCAGGCTGGCACTTCTCCCCTCTGATGCGAGGGTTGATGGGTACTGTTTAAAATGTTAACATCCCGGCATATCTGTCCTGGTGTGGAATACAGCACTCAAAATAATAATACAAATTCAAAATTGTGCATTGTAACAAATGGGAGCTTTGATGTCCTTGAGCCTGAGAGTATTTGAATGAGTTCTCTTTTTCAAAATATACAGGTACCTTTCAGGATTAGAAAATGATACGCAAAATATACATTGTAGTACTCTTTCAAAACTAATGGAGCATGGGCATAAAACTTCCTGGAGGTAGTTAATCTCTCTCTCCTACTGGTTGACCCATACTTTCAGTTGCTGATTGAATTCATCCTTAAAATCAATCAAATTTGTGTATGTATGTAGTTCTTGATTACTATTGAGCTGAGTTTCAAGCGAGTTCTGCAATGTGAAAGATGAAATTTGATGCGTGTCTTCGAAACATTCCAGGATATGAGGGGGCATTCAGGATGTGATCTGCATGAGCACAGTGCACTGTAAAATAACAGATTAAAGTCATACGTAGAATGACAAGAGATATGATTTCATGATTAGTGTAATCAGAGAAAGGGATAGAGGAAACTTAAAGAAAGAAGTGTGTTAGTTTTCAGAGTTAACAATGACATAAGCTGCTTTGTTATGTCATTTTGACACAATACCTCTTTAGATTTATTTTGAAGTTCTTCAGCCGCCTCTTTCAGTCTAGCCTTCTCGCTCTCGAGGTCTGCGATAGCTCTGCGTAAATCGTTAGCCTCTCTGCCCGTGTTTAGTCTCTCAACTTCCAGTTTTTCCACGGCAGTCATTTTTTCTTGGGTGGCTATTTCTGTCTCATGAAGACGGGAAGCGATTGTATCAGCTTGTTTCTTGAACTTCTTAGCCTCCTCTTCAGCTTTGGCCTGAGCTTCGCTGAGCTGAGAAACTTGAAGTTTGAGTTTTTCTGCTTCGGCGATGATCTCCAGTTGCCTTTTCCTCTCGGCTTCGAGTGACTTCTGGTATTCCTCTGTTTCCTCCTCCAGACGCTGTTGCATTAGTTGTTTATCCTCGAGCAGCTTCTGAGCCTGCTCCTGAGCCAAGTCCTTCTGCCTTTGGAGCATCTCTGCCTCAGCCCTGAATTTAGACGCCTCTTGTATGGCTTGCATTTTCTCTTTGAGCATTTTCTCTGCAAGAGCTCGTTGCTGATTGAGGTCCTCTTCTGCAATCTGTCTCAAGCGTGCCGCCTCTTCTGATTCAACACTGAGTCTGGCAGCATCCTCTGCGAGCTTTTTCATATTTTCAGCTTCCTCTGCAAGGAATTTCTGAGTGTTATCTTTGTCTTTCTTGATGAGGCGCTGATTTTCATCCTCAATTCTGATTTTAAGTTTGAGCAGCTCTTCCATTTGAACTTTGACCTTGAACAACTCCTCTTCCACCTGGCCCCTCTGTTTGACAGCATCGTCGACCTCGTCCTTCAAGCGGTGCAGCTCGTCATCGAGGACAGTTTTCTGTTTATCAGTGTCATCAAGCCGGAGTTTAACCTTTGTGAGCTCTTGCTCCACTTGAAACTTCTGTTTTAATGTTTGCTCTGCCAGTTTCTTGTGCTTTGCCATTTCAGCATCGGCTTGTTGCTTCTGCTTGAGTGCCGCAGCTTCTGCTTGAGCACGTTTAGCAGCTTCAAACTCAGCATCCTTCCTCAACCTCTCAGCGTCCTCCTGGGCTTTGGCTTGGTTTGCAGCTTCTAACTCAGCGGCCACTTTTTGTCGTTCCGCTTCCTCTGCTTGTTGGCGAAGGAGTGCTGCCTCCCTTTCTGCTTTCTCCTTTGCAGCCTCTGCCTGTTTGGCGAGCTTCTTGGCTTTCTCGTACTCTTCTTTGAGCTTCTTCTGCATTAAACTATCTTCCTTCTGTTGAGCAAGAACAGTTTGGGCTTGCTGCTCGGCCGCACTGCATTTCAGGGCTGCTTGTTGGGCTGCAATGATTTGTTTTTCTGCTTCTATGTCAGCCTCTTCTTTCTGCTTTCTGGCCTCCTCTGATTTCTTTTTCAGACGATCAAGCTCATCCTGGGCTGCCTTGCGTTGTCTGGCTGCCTCTTCCTCAGCAGCAGCGATCTTCTTAACCTTCTCCTCTGCTTCCCTCCTCCTCTTCTCCTCCTGAAGGGCAAGCTTCCTCAGTTTTTCAGCATCCTCCTCTGCTCTGAGCCTGCTTTGTTGAGTTTCTTCTGCGATATTTTTCAGCTTATTCAGTTCCAGCTCCAGATCTAGTTTTCCAGATGAAGCTTTTTCAAAGTTGAGCTTGAGAATTCTGATTTCTTCTTCGACAACGCGCCTCTGTTTGAGCGTGTCATCCACGATTGCCTTTTGTCTTTCCATTTCAGCCTCGGATGATTTTTTGAGTTGGACTATCTTTTGGTCGATCTCTTGCTTGTGCTGGTTGGCCTGGTCTTCTAGAGCTTTCCTCTGGTACGCCTCGTCCTCAGCATGTCGGCGGAGTCTCTCGTTTTCTGCTTCCTTCTCTTTCAGAGCGATTTCAGCCTCCGTCTTTAAGCGAGTGGCCTCACTGATTGTCGCCAGCTTCTCCTTGAGGATCCTCTCAGCCTCTGCTCTCTGACGAGCGGCCTCTTCCTCGGCTACTTGTCTTTGATGCTTGGCCTCTTCTGCGATGGCTCTGAGCTTGCTTGCCTCCTCAGCCAGGTCCCTCATCTTGGTGGCCTCAGCCTCAAGAAGCTGTTTGCTCTTCTCCGTGTTGGACATGGTCTCCTTTTCTGCCTTGGACTTCAGCTGGGTGAGTACATCCATTTCACTCCTCACTTTGGCCAGTTCATCCTCCAGCTGTTTCCTCTGTTGTTGAGCTGCAATGACTTCATTCTTCAGGCGGTAGAGTTCATCTTCGAGGAGGGATCTCTGCTGTTCTGCGTTGTCAAAGTCTGCCCTGAGGCGAATCAGCTCCTGTTCTGCGGTGAGTTTCTGCTGAGCTGTGCTCTCGGCTACCTTCCTCTGCCTCTCGAGTTCTTTCTCTGCCATGTCTTTCTGCTTCAGGGCAGACTGTTCAGCTTTGCCTCTCTTTTTGGCCTCACGCTCTGCCTCCTCCTTTTGTTTCTCAGCATCTTCTTGAGCGAGGCTCTTTTTGTGAGCTTCCTCCTCAGCCTGGAGTCTTAGACGAAGGGCCTCATTAGCTTTCTGCCTCCATTTTTCAAGCTCCTTTTCTGCATCTTCCCTAGCAATTTCTGCATCTTCCTGTTGTTTCTTGAGATGTGCAGCTTCTTGTTGCAGCTGGAGGACAGTGCCGTGCTCTTGTTTGAGTGATTCTTCCAATTTTGAGGTCTTTTCTACAAACGATATGTGTTTGCTCTGGAGCACAGCGGCAGCACTCTTCTGGGCCGCCTGGTGAGCAACCTGGATTTGTCTCTCCTTTTCAATCTCAGCTTGCTTCACTTGCCTTTCGGCCTCTTCTGCCTGCATCTTGAGCTTTTCAAGGTCCTCCAGAGCTTTTTGCTTTTGCCTAGCAGCTTCCTTCTCTGCCTCAAATTTGAGTTTGAGTTCCTCCTCTGCGACGCGTTTTTTCTGGGTCTCTTCATTGACTTGTTTGCGGAGCTTTTCAGCTTCTTCTTGGGCCGCCTTCCTAAGTTTCTCAGCTTCAGCTGCTCTGTCACGAAGTTGTTTGAGCTCAGATTCTGCGGTCGACTTCTGTTTCACTGTTGTCTCAAGTTGGATCCTGATGAGGTGGATTTCCTCTTCAATCTTTGTCCGGCTTTGAAGAGCATCATCGACCTGTTGACTTTTGTCCATGATCTGCTGCTCTGAAAGGTTTTTGAGCTCATGCAGTTCCAGCTGAATGTTTTGCTTTTGCTTTTCTGCGTCTACAGCAGCGATTTGTCTCCTGCTTACTTCTTCCTGCATTTTGAGCTTCAGCTCTTGAGCCTCTTTTTCTGCTTTTTCAATGGCCTTTGCATGAGCTTCAGCTAACTGCTTTTGTTTGTCTAACTCAGCCTGCATCTTGGCCATTTTTTTCTTTTCTTCTGCTTTCTGTTTCTCTGCAGCTTTCTGCATTAGTGGAAGCAAATGGTAGAGAAAGGATTATAATCAAGCATGACACGTTAAAAGGTAACACTTTACATTAGCCACTTAAAAGCAGTGTAGATTAAAACTGTAATTACTAATGTAATCACATCCTAATCACACTGGAATAAGAGCAACTTAATGTACCGTATTACCTACGAAATGTTAAGGTTAAGTTAGCTTAAAAGATCAAGTCAAAGATCAAATTAGGTGCACATTCAAGTGATGTTAAATTCACGATGCAATTAAAATAATTAATGACAAAGCAATTCAGAAACAAACAGAGGATGATTGTATCAGTGAATGTATGGAATGAAAATATCACTTCACAGCAGGAAAATCATATGGCATGCAACTGTAGCTGTAACACTGCAGTACGATTATTAATCTCTTATATATCAATACTGCATACCATTGCAATGTTTCGTACAATATATTGTTACAAAATACAAGTGTCACATAATTATTCTATTATAGGTAGTTCTTAAGGTTGAATTTCTGTTTGTTCATAAAAATATATTTGACAGGCTATTCCATTATATAAAGTCCAAAGTTCAGTCTTTTAAGACACGACAAAGACACGTTTTATGTTTGAGTATTATCCACACCAGTCACTTCAAAAGGAAAGCAAGTTTTATCTCAACCCATGCAGTCGGGGTTCTTTAAATCACCATTTACCACCAAATGAAATGGAAAGTAAAGACAAAGTCAGTGTTGCGTTGGGAAAGTTCAATGTCCCCCTCTACTACAAAATGTGTTTTGCTTATTATTACGTCCATTGGATGTTTAAGCTTCACTGTGCAGAGTTATATAAATGTAGTTTGACACTAGAAGGCTGTTTTCATATTAATTTACTGAAAGAGATATTGAAGACTCTTAAATACGAGCAGGATTTGTGATATTACAAATTGTTTAGGCTCAACTGAGGGCCAGCATGTAACTGTGTGATGAAGGAAACTTCACAAACAGTAAGACTGGACTTTTCACTGCAGTAGGTGACAATATATCACTATCAGCTAAACAAATACTGCAATCAAAGATTATAGATTGTGTAAATTTTAGTAAGATACTTGGACATTGTTTTTGAAAGGTTAACAAAAATAATGTATCTTATCTGAGAACATGTCTGAGGGGGATCTTTTTAAAGCACCATGAAATAGGTTAAAAAGCCTACTTATACAAGTATTATAGGCAAAGATAACAGTAAAGATAGAGTCCGTAATCCTATGCAAAGGTACAATGAAGAAGCAAGAAAATAAACACCATGGACAGCCAAAATGCATCTTGAGAGACACAAAGATGTTTGGATGGCAAAGGGAATGGAGACCATCAAGTACAGCAGGTACCTGAAACACCGTGAATCATTTACCTCTTAAATGCTCAAACAAGTTCAAGCATTCACCATGGCAAAGCACTGGCAGGCAGTTAAGAGAAGCAAAGAAACATTGGGGTTAGAAGAGGATGTAGAACCTTAAATGTGTGTAAATTTTTGGAAGAAGGGGCTATTATAAGAAGGCTGCACCGTAGTCGGAATATAAACTGTAACCTCAGGAAATAATGTGCCCAGTGAAGAGAGAAATGAACCTAAACCCGTAGCGAAAGAAAGAACCCCATCACGCTTCACCTACAACGGCACAATGCACACAATGATGGAAGATGGATGAGCTACATGGACATAGAACGAGACGTGTCAAAGAATCATGTAATTAAATACTTTATCCACTAGAAGTTTATAAATGCTGTTTTGATGTGATCTCTGTTGATAACATTTAATATGCTTCAAGCAGAATGTGCTGCTTTATCAAAGAGATCAGCTACAGCATGCCAATGTTTCATGCATCATAAAGAAAGTAACTGTGTGTGTATGTGTGTTGGTGTGTGTGTGTGTGAGTGACACACAGAGAAACATGCGTCACGTGACCAGACACTCTTTTGTCGGTGGTTCGTTATTTTGTTGGTTAGCTTAATGTTAGAATTTAGTGTGTTTGGGACCCTCAGCCAGTAGTCACGCACCTCCTCGTCCTCCAGGCGTCGCTGCGAGTCAGTGATGAACTTGATGTATTGACTCGTCAGTGTCATCAGCTCACTGTACCGGGTCCTCAGAGTGACGTACTGACACGGAAAGTAAAGTTAGTAATGCGTAACTTCCAACTTCATGTAGGTGTTTTCACAGCAACAGCAGTTGTCATTAATCAATATACTCAGTATTGTTTGAGTATCAACTGTGAATCTGAAGAAACAAACCTCCTGAATGATGTTGTCGGATGCAGAATCCAATTTAGTTTTCTTCAAAGGAGACGTATGAGGCTCCACCTGAGCTTTGTAGGCTACCAGCTGGAGTTCATAGTCCTGTTAGGAACCCAAAACATTTTCTTTAAATGCCCAAAGCAGCATTATGTACAACACATCATGTAAGCTAATCATCCGTTCCTCTTACCTTGATTGTATCAATGTATGCCTTGGCATATTTCTGACACTCATCGACGTTGTCTTTGTTCTTCTCAATCTCCTCAAGCAATTTCTGTTTTGGAAAACAGGATGAAAGTTAGCTGTTGAGCTCAATAGTTTAATGTATACAAAGGTAAAAGGCTGCTGGTAACATGAAGGGTTAAACACAAACCTTCTCCATGGCCAGTTGCTCTTTCAGAGTTTTGCTGTCAGAGATGGGCACGGCCTGGATCTTTTCCTGCCTTTGCTTGGCGTCGGCGATCCAACGGATCAACCAATCGTAGCTCTCGCGGTAGTAGCCCAGCTGGCGGGCGAGCAGCTCCAACTCCCTCTGGCGAATGTCGGTCTGGGTGAACACCGCCCTCCAGCGGTCCTGGAGGCCTGAAAGGAGCTGGCGGTAGTGGTCCAGCTCGGCATCGCGCTCGTTGTGGACGCGACCCATCTTGTCACTCACAGCTGAGGCTTTCTTTAGCTCTTCTTCGAGGGAATCAAACACCGGCTGTTCAGCCTCGGCCTCGGCTCGCATTTTCTGCCGGTTGCAAATAAACGGCAGTGAGTAGCGCGATCAAAACAAAAGATTGATGAAGATTTATGACGTCGGGCTGTTCTGCTAATAAAGAACAGGCAGTGTGTATTTCAGTGTATTTAGTTTAACAATCATATTAGTCGTTTACCTTAAGCGTTGCACGGTAAGTCTCCACTTCCTTGAGATCACTGGGCACGTTATTAACCTCACGCAGACAGTCCTCATACTGTTTGAGAACTCCCTCCGCACCCTGAGTGTTCCGGATGACCATTTCCACAGTCTTCAGCCTGGGGCAACAGACAATTAGTGAGTATTGAACGCAACACATGGGCATTAGTAAGAACGATGCATTTGCAGTAATTGGTCGGGAGGATTGGGGGACTCACTTCTCGAGATAAACCGAGGAGAGCATGTGGGCGTGATCCATCTTTTGCACGGTGAGTTCAAGCTCTGAGCGCAGCACAGGAGCAGAAGCAGACTGCTGTGGTGACTTCAAGATGTCTTGTGTCTTCACAGACACCTTGTCAAGGTCCTTCTTCAGGCCCTCGAGCTCCACTTGAACTTTCTGCAAAACAGAGAAGGGCGACACACTTTCAAATCTAGATGTCAAAACTTGACATGGCAAAAAAAAAGCAAATGTGCATCATCCTGCTAACACAGAGTAGTACATGATATCTAGCGTACCTTCTGCTCTGCTGTCTTCTGGAAGCATTCCTTCAGAGGTTCCTTCTCCATGGGTCTGCGAATCCGAGCCACCGTCCCGGCCTCGCAGCCTTCAATGCGCAGCCGCAGGTCTTTGATCTCCGAGATGTAGTTCTTGCATTTAGTCTCGTCCTGTTGGCCTATGGGACAACATTTGGATTTATTTAGGAAAGTGTGAATAGACAGATGTTTTCTTAGCCTACAGTGAGGGTGTGAGGAAGAATGTAGAACTAAATGAACTTATACAAGAGTTCTGTGTACATGACACAGCATGATATATCATGTTAATGATTTGGTTTAGGTCATGTTTAACACTCCTCATTTACTCCAATCATAGTTTAATAGCAACAGCAGGATGGCATTAGAATTCAGCAAACTAGTCCATGCAAACCTGTATGTGCTGTGTAACAAACACACACAGCTCATAGCATCATTTATATATAAGCCAGTATTGTCTTTCTCAGCATCAAACTATTAGGTTACATGGCTACAAAACAAAGTGCAAAACACATTATAGCTCAACCGCATAAAAACATGGGCTCTTCTTAGTGCAGACTTGCAAAAAGAAAGACCATGAAGAAGACATGCAGTCACTCAGAACTCAAATCTAAAAGTAATATTTTCTAAGTAATATATTCATCTCCAAAGCTTCAAAGCATTAACACACACTAGCTGGATGAGCTGTTGCTTTGACTCCGTTTACATCACTCACCTTTGAGTTTAATTATCTGCCCTGAAAAGGGAATTGACAATATATAGTTGCTATATACTTATTGTGTATTCCCTTGAAATATCCATGAATAGTCACATGTTTGTGGTTGTGTTTAGGAGGTTTTACCTTTCTCCATGGAGCGGAGAAGAGTCTCGAACTGCTGGATGGACTTGTTGTAGTCTTCCTCGACTTGCATGCGGTCATCGGGGCCGAAGAGCTGCGAGTCCTGGCTGTCACGTATGAAGTCCTGGTAGTGGAGCTCCAGGTTCCTCATCACCAGCCGATACTCCTCTGATTTCATTGTCTTTAACTGCACAGGATGGAGAATTTAATAAATTAGATATTTTTTGATTTAGAATCAGTTCTTTCATGGTTTAATGTAATTAATATAACAGTCATCCAGAAGTAGCTGAATCTGGTTCAAAACACACAAATATAGATTACTCTTAAAATACAGATTTAGGGGCCTTATCTGTCCCAGAACATTTTCATTTATTCATTAAATGATCCGGTTCATGTTAAAACGCACCATGGTGATGTTCCAGGTGCGAATCTGTGTGTAGTCTCTCATCAGGTACTGCCAAGACAGCAGACTCTTCATATTTATATGCAACGTCTGCCACATGGACGTCATCTGCTGATGACCTGTATCCAGGCTGGAGTAGAACAAGGGTGTCAGATAAAACAAAAAGTACTTTACCCTAGCATTTATTAGACATTACGACACATTTATAGGAGTTTTAAAAGCAGTAAACAGAATGCTGATGTATTTCTCACCTGGCAACACTGTCCATGGCCTCCTTGTTGACTGGAGGAACAGTGAAGCAGACAGACGGCACCACTGCCTCTTTCCCAGAGTGGTTCAGGATCTTCCACTTGAACGGCTGAGAGTTGTTGAGCAGCGCACACTCTTCTCCTTTACGGACATTGATCTGCAAAAGAACCCAGGATTAAGAGCGACGTGGTGGATATATCCTTGAGTAATTCCTCACCAAACCATAACAACTCAGCTGTGAATGCTAGTAAAGACTGATACCCATGAGTTCTCACCTCTTGTTGTTTGAAGTCACACACAGCCTGTACGGGCAGTTTGCCTTTGATGGACGTGGTGGGGTTACGTGGTTTCAGTTGGATGATGGACCGAGCTCTCTTGTTCAGGCCAGTCGCAAGAGTCTTGAATTCATTCAGCTGTTCTCTCTCCTCCTGTTGATGCAAAGTACCATTATATTCTATAGTCCTTCTACATTTTCTTCAGCGTCAGACATCTGATAGTATACAAGTCATCATCGCTCACCACAGCGTCCTGCAGCAGATCCTCCAGGCGTGTGGACGTGGTGGAGCGATCACAGGTGTATTTCTTTTTCATGTTCTCTTGCATTTTCTTCATCTTGTCCTGGGCCTCCTTTACATCACCGAAGAACTGCAAGGAAAGGACACCACAATGAGGGGTGGGAAAATTGACTCTCAGAGACAGTTCATCGATGTTTATCAGCGGGGAACTGTGATTCCCCAGATTTGTATTAGATGTATATTTTGCATTGATATCAGTTCCGTACTTGATAGTAAGCCGTGTTTTCTTTGAGGTGAGCTTCAATGCAGCAGCAAAGCTGGAGGATCCAGCTCCACTGAGTCTGCAGGGCAGCTGAAAACGTCTGTTAGGGACCAAGAAGACATATGACAGTGGGTTAGTTTAGGTCCCAGTGAGGTTTAGGTTTTATGTTTGAACTGGGATTATAATCTTAATCACCTCAACTGTCTTCTTGCCAGGATGTCCATCCTTGACAAATCTGTCTCCCATGGCCTGGATATCATTGACCTTCTTCTCCCTCAGCTCCAGCTCTCGCATGAGACCCTGAAGGAAAAGAAAAGTTGAGAACAGTTAGGACATAAAAACACATTTTCTCACTTCATTTGTTTATGTAAAGACAGCACAAAAGATCTGTTGACCACAGAACCACGGGTATCGGTCTGAAACACACCGAGTAGTTGTCTTTCTTAGCGGCCATGTTGGTGTTCCTGTCGCTCCAGTCAAAGTTGACCTCCTCCTCTTCTTTGTCGTTTAGCCACATCAGTTCCTTAGTGGCAGCACTGACGTATGCATGGAGTGAATCCAAGTTCCTTAGGCGGCCCTTTGAAGAGTTCTGAGAGGAGAAAAAACATCAGTTGATGTAAAATGCAGTCAACAACAACTAAACACACGCATAATCTTTCATTATTCTAAAATACAATTATCTACACTAAAACATTGCACTCTATTTGGTTTGGACATTTACCAGAAGTTTGCCGTACTGAAGGTCCAGTTTACCAAGATATTCTCTGTACCGGCCTTTGCTGACAGGAGACAACTGGTTCTGAAAAAGAAAGGTTGAACAAAAGTGTGTCACTCACGTATACTTAATTTCATTTAAATTCAATAACCTAATCCTAACCCAGATGAAGGGTCTCTACCTCGTCAGCCCTTGCACGTTCGATCTTGGACCTGAAGTCCTCCACCGTCTGGTGCAGGCCTCTGTGGCTGCCCAGCTGAGACTCCACAGAGGGCAGATCAGATCCCCACTCCGCTTCATCAATACGGTGTTGGTTCTCCTCCACCCAGGCCAGCAGGTCTTGGATGTACCGCAAGGTCACATCATCCAGCTCGGGCCGCACCTTCATGGTAGTCTTCTGGGAGGTCTGGACTAGGGGAGCCTTGACAGTGGTCACAGTAGTCTTCAGACGAAGGTTGTAATCGCTGCGCAAGTTCACCAGGCGCTCATGGAGGCAGTAGACCCTGTGGAAAAAAAAAGAAAAAACTTGTGTCATTATTCTTCTTAAGTGAGTGACAGAAGGGAAATTCTTATCTGCATATAACCCGTCCTTAGGTGAACATGCAAACACACATTGAACCCACAAAGACCGGAGCAGTGGGTGTACTGTGTTAAAAGTTCACATAGCACTGACCTGCGATACATCTGTTCAGCCTGAGGGTGGCGCCCATCCTTGAGAACTTGCACATCATTGAAAAGTAGGCGAATCTTGTTGTCTGCCTTGTCCAGCTCCCTCTCAATTTCTGCTGTGTGCTGAGCTGGTTTCCCTGCGTTGAGCAGACGGATGTCCTAAAGGTACATAAGCGAAAAAGATTAAGATTAAGATTAATATCACACCGGAGCAATTAAAGGGTTCATATGAATATTTCCTTTACTTTTCTATGGATCTACTGTACATATTATATTAACAGACAGTAGGAACACTGTTTCATAACAAATGTCTGATTAGAACATAGCAGCTTCTTTCTTATTTAAAAGACTCTTCATATGCAGAACATGTCAGACATTAACATTCATTAACTGCATACTATAGTACAGTCTTGGACTCTGACAGGACTCACCGTCTGTAGCAGGGTCTCCAGATGGTTCAGCTGATCATCATACGAGCCTGACTCCATCTGGACTTTACTGAAAATCCTCTGGAGCCTCTCAAGTCTGGGTAGAATAAGATGAAATATTAAAATCAACCTCAATAAAAGAAAAGAAAAAGAAAATAGAGAGAATCCTGACTCCCCTGTGCTGTACTGGACTTTATAATAGAATATATACAGCGATAGGTATACTGACAAGATCATGGCATCTCTCCAAGACGTTAAATACCAACATTATATTCGGATCAGCAGAAATTAAAGCTGGCAACACAATCAGAACACTTACGGTCATCTGCGTTGCAGCATGTACTCCAGTTTATGAGGATCAGTCACAAATGCCAGATCTCAACTCTATACAGATTAACAATTCAGCTACAAGACTGCCGGTTATCCCACCGCCCATTGTGTGATAGGAAAATACTCAGTGAGACAAACATGTTACCGTTTTCTGACAAAGACGTCCAGTCTGCTCATTCACTCATTCCTCATCTCAGAACCATAAACAAGACTCTCAGACTCAGAGATGACCAGACCATCTCGTGACACAAACCGTCCCATTTCGTAACCATGACGTACTCTGAATGTACAATTATTTCAAGGGACCTAGAATTTTTGTTTTGAAATGTTCCTGAGAGTTTGAACACAGTTCTTTCATTGTGTTACAAGCCAACATCCACGACAAGAAAAATATTTCACTCCAATTTAGCAGTCTTCTACTTATCAAATCGAATGATGCAATAGGTCTGCAACTACATTTCCATGATGTCAAAATAACTCCTGGATGCATTTATTATCTATTTCCTAAGCCAAAGTAAAATACTATTATAACAGGCATTTTTAGTCCATTAGCTATGACCCGTATTGTTTTGTCTTTCTGATTCACCTCCTACCAATGATTTAAAAAGATCATTAGCAAAGGCGTTAAGCAGCTAGCCTCGGACCGCCATGTCTCCTCATACCACTTTGCTCCTTAAGACGCAACATGAAAGTACCTCGTCTGTACAAGGGAACTGCTACTATACTCAGTTAGCTATCTCTTCCAGGAGCTCCTCACCCGTAGGCGGGAAAAAGGGACAAAACATGAGCCTGGGTGCGTTCAATACTGTAGCAACGCAAGGGAGACGTGTCCTAGCCTAGCTACTATACGATACATGGACACAATCATCTGACTCTGTCTGTTACTATCCAAAACTTGTGACTATAGGTGAGCGTAGCAAAATAAATCTACTGGTAAATTCAGTTTCACACTGCGGCTAATGCTATAGTTGTTAGCACCGCAACATTTTGCCGATATGGGAACTATTGGTATGTGAAATACTAGCTTGTTCAAATCGGCTACAATTATACTTTTAAAATTGACTTTAATATAATTCATTGCATACATTATTATATATATATCGATATATGCATTTAAATTGTATTCACAATAAAAAAAAACATTAAGTATATGAATACATATCTGCCATGTCTGCTAACCTCTCAAACTCTATCCTCAGCAGACGCTCTCTCTCCAGGATGGCCACATGGAGTCGACCCCATTCTTTCTCCACATCAATAGGATGGTAGCCTGGAGGGACCTTCACCTGGCCGGCATGCACAGCGCTCTGTAGGCAGTGGGAGAACAAAGCGTAAGTCGGCACTCAATAGAAGAGAATACAAAAGAATAAAAGACCGGGGTTAGCTTGCCTCAAAGGACTGGTAGATGTGTTTGGAGTGGTTCTTGTCGGACTCTTTGACTGGCAGTTCGGTCTCCTTGAACTTTAAGAACTGGCGCCAGAGAAGCTGAAGAAAAGCAAATACATAAAAAGAGCGTTAAGATAAGATGAGTAAATAAGGGTGACAGGTAACGTGACAGCTAAATGACTTGCATGGAGTGAGAGACTCTTCTATTGCATCATTCATGCAGTCCCATGACCAATGTGAATTCAATTAAACTTATAGTGTGTCAGATGTCTTTAACGGAGGAAAACTGTACCTTAAACTGTATCAAAAATTAAAAGGTCGAGCTGCACTCTTGTTCTATATATATATGTTATGGAACGGGGCAGTGGTGGTTCTCTTGAGGTCTAACATTATCTGTTTTTTAGCTGCATTTAGCCTGCTTTAATCTTTTCTTACAAACAGTAAATAGCCATCAAAAGTTATTATCAACAATATGTATATAAAGACACCATCTGCACAGTTTTTTAACTCAACTTTCAATAATAAAATAAACACTTTACAAGTAGTGAGGAAAACATTTTTAATCTCTGCTCTTCAGTACTTTAACTGCAAACATACATATGACAGAGACACATCCCTGATCTACAGCATGATATCAGTATATCATCAGCATATCATCTCACCTCAATCTCCTCATAACTGGTGGGGAACTTCCTCTCCTCGAAGATCTTGACATGGTGGCGGTTCCACTGGAGAAGCAGAGTCACCCGCTCGTAGTACTCCTTCCAGCGCAGCTCCAGGTCCTGCAGCCAGCACAGCAAAAAAGGTATCAGGGAGTTTGGCAACAACAGACAGGAGGGCTCTCTTCTCCTGGGACTCCACGTTCGATCGCTCACACACACCATACTAAACTCAATTAGTTACCAACAGTTGAGGTATTGTGTGTGTGGGTAAGTGGGAGTTTGGAAAGGGGGTTGATGAAGGGGGGTAGTGGTGGAATAGGAAAAGTGGGAGTCAGAGAAAGCCAGACAATGGATGGAGAGACAGACAGATGCTTATGTCTGTAGGTTTTTCCGATTATGTGAATGCTTTTGTACCCATGTTTTTAAGAGACAAAAGTTTAGGATCAATCTGTTCTGCTACAAACTGTATGTCAAAGTTCGGATTAGCACTGACTACATTAAATGGTTTAGAAGTGCCTAACTAAACGAATGATGTGTTACATTACACACACAATCCAAATTTGTGCTCGTTCCTTTGTTCTAATCTGTGTGAACCACCACAGGAGGCTAATTTCCTGCAGTACTTGGTTTCACAAGACTTTCATTGCTCTTTCAACAGCTGGTCGCACACTTTTTTTCAGCGGACTCACAGGCCTATTCAGTGTGGATTAAATGTAATCAGACACGCAATCTGATCAAATTACAGCAACAAATTCTGTTAGATATTTCAAGCATTTTTAAAAAATATCTATTTAGAAGTTTTGCAGCTTATATTTATGTGGTGTACGATTTTGCTCACATTAGCTCTGGCGCCGTCATGTGCATCAGCCCGAGGCATGACATCGTACAAGGAGGACACGTAGGTGATGATGGATTTCTCATCAGGGTGTGCAACGTCCACATCTGTAAGAACAAGGTGAAATTGTATCATATACCAGTTTCCCAATCATTATTTCACTTTGCATAATAGCGACAATATAAGTACAGATTTGTTGAAAAACAAACACACCTAATCCAGAACATCCTCTACATAGTCATGGACAACCAAGTTCATTACACATTTAGTGACTGGGTTTTCCACATTTGCTTTTGTAACTGGTACTATAACAAGAAACACTATAAGTTGCCTTATTGAATAAATTCAGTGTCTTTGCTCCAGCCTTACCCTCTGGGTCCAGTAGGCGTGTCACTCCCAGGTCTTTCTCAGCCACATGGAAGGCCTGTTCCAGATTCTCCAGGTTGGACTGACGATGCACTTTGCCCATGTCGATGAGTCGGGGACTGAGGGAACACAAGCATGGACAATTAATCAATGACAGTGTCCCACTGAACAGAAGAGGCTCATCTTTAGGGGTGAAACATCACCAAAAATCATTATCAGGCTACCACACACTATGCTAACATGAATCAAAAATAATTACATCTTGTAAATTGGAATTGACATCATCTGCATTTTTAGCCAAGTTGTTATGTATCATGAACTGCCTATGGCTAAAAACTGAGCCTATCTGTGGTATGAATCCCCTGGGTGTTTAACATCATCTGGCAGATGTCAGAGCACCTTTAGGTGGAATGTAATTTAGCTGACACATTTTAATTCAGCAGCCAGCCACACCTTGAGTCTAAGAGGAGACAAGATTTCACATCTCTAGAGAAGATTGAACGTCACAGAACCGTATCTATTGTGTGTGCCAGAACAAAGAGTTATATACATGCACGGAAAGGAAAGCAAGTTTGGATGCATCGTCCAATCTACAAATGCAAATATGCATCGCATAACCCTACAGCAACAGTTATGACATTGAATAAGCAAAGTGCACACAGCAACAGTAGGAGCAGATTCTTACAGCTCTCTGATGCAAAGAGTGGAACATCCTGCATTTTGACCATAAACATGAGAGGACTCCACGTTGGGAATTTCCCGAAAATAGCACTGCTTCGCTGGCCCAGAGAAGCTTTGAGCTCCTCTTCCATCACAGCTACGAGACCCCCATCCGTGTCCCGGGTCATGGCGGCTTGTGTAGGCCCCTGAGCTGTACGAACCCCGACCTGAATCCCAAGAGGTCACTTCTGATGGTATATCCTCACACAACATAACCACCCGCCTGTCCACACTGCTGACGGATTCTGACCCGCCGACACCAAAGCCAAAGCTTCTCTTCTTCAGGTTTGACTTCTTCCTTGCCCTGAACATCACACTGCTAGAAGGTTATAGTCCAAGAATAAGCAAAAAGTCTTTTGATAGCTTGATGTTGGTATGTAAATCTGTCCTTTGGATTGTTTCAGGTCGCCATGATCGGATGAAGAACCCTCTTAATCATCATAAAATGTTGCTGTAATAAGCAAAAAACTCCTAGTGCTGCAGCAAAGTAGCTCCCCTTTCACCAGGCATCAGATAGAAATCCAAATTAGAATCCTTCAGATAATCTTGAATTCCCTGGAAGCGGAATGAATATATAGATTCTGTACTACGATGACCAGAAGAATGCCTCGACATGAAGTAACACCGTTTGCATGTAGCAGCCTCAGACTGCGACAGTCACGCCCACACACCACACCCCTGACCTTATGAAAGGCTGCAACTAATCCAGCATTCAATGTAAAAAAAAAAAAAAGAAAGGCTGCAGGCAGGTGTACACTCAGGTTTAATAAAACCTGGCCCTGCAGGCATCTCTTTCTTTACAACCATAAGGGCTCTTAAAAAATAATTCCTTGCTGAGTTCTGAACTTTCTCTCTTCCAATGCAGCTTTTCTTCCTGTTTCCTCCCTGGACTCTACATGAATCCCTTTGTTAGGACTTCTAAGAAGAGAACCAACTGTATGGACACATCATCCTGAGAAGTGCTCATCCAAGTCTCCAGGATACAAACACACAGAACAATATTTATCCACTAATTAATATATTTAGTATTCAACAGCAGCAAGGACATCAGATTTTACTTTTTAAATTACTGGTTCCCTAGTTAGGTAATCACATGTAATTGAGGAATTATTATCAGTTTATTTCTGTATTACTCCTGGCAAACGTCATGACATTGATATTCCAAACAACCTGAAATATTCATGTAGAGACACTAATACAGATTTGATTCGAGCAGCCTGACTGTCAGTTTAAACTGCTAGAAAAAAGGGCAAAGGTTTTTTTAATTGCTACAGAAATCTAATTTAACCTAATTTAAAAGACAAAACTGTGTCAACAAAGTTTTGTGATTTCATTTAGAGTAGTGCCTGTGATCTGTAAGGAAATCTACATCAGTTTTAAACTGTCCAAAAGCCTGTCAACAGTGTTCTCATGTGTAAAGATAATGTAAGGAATTTACACATTCTATCAACAAGACACTGAGCAGGTTTCAACTGGCATTATTAAGTATTATTAGATGTGTGAAAATGTGCCAATGACCTGTTCCAGTGCAATTGATATTTAATAAAATCTATGGAGGGTTGATGTGTCATGACAAGCCCCGACGTAATTGGTATTATCAAAAAACAGTGGCAGAGCCCTGCGTTAGTCACAGCTATTAGATCACAGTCTAATATGTTGTAGGGACTCTACTGAACCGATATGTAAGGATTCCTTTTTTTATAATAATCCAGGGTGGGAAAAAGTTTGTGCACTGACAATCAGACAGACAAAAGTCGACCACACTCACTGGTGTTTATGTATGACTGCGTTGAAGAGTTTTCCGTCCCTCCAGCTGGTGGTGAAGTTGTCACAGCGGATGCCCTGGTAGCCGTCCGTCAGCCTCTGGGACCAGAGCAGCAGCTTCTCCTTGGCCGTCATGTCCTCTGACTGGCCGTTGATCTGAATATCGGAGATCTGTGACAGCAGACGGACGGCGTGTTAAAAGACAGAAACGTTGGACGGTTGTATTGATTGTAAATGTGACGTAAAAATTAGTCATTAGTGGAAACCAAAAGATGAAATTTCAACAGAATCATCGGTCACCCAATAATTGTCAAGGATTTGTCGATCATTAGATTCATTGATGAGTTTGTGATTAGTTCAGCATCCAGACGACTTGAATTAATCTGAAATTGGATGTATGCGCTCAATTTCCCTCAAAGCTCAAACTTTTATAACACTTTGAGTCCTAATTCTCTAAATTCCTTATTTGTTGCCAGACAAATATCTACAGTGTGTTTTTCATTAAAGTTTTCACAATATGAAAACGTTCCTCCAACACAGTTAATTGGTAGTTGGGTAATCAAATTGTTGGATCTAAAACCGGATTAAATGACTGAAGGGAAATTGAACCTTTCCCTTTGATGGTGATCCCCTATGACTCACCAGCAGCATAGCTGTATTCTCTTCCTTTATTCGATGAAGACTGTATCTCCAGGGCACTATCTCTGGATCACCTCACCAAGACATACTGTTCTTTATTTTATTGTGCACGCCAAGCTTTAGATATTTGCAACTTGAAACTAAACCATTTGATATTAAAGGGTGTGGTCCAGCCTATTATTCTCATGCCCGGGGATTTGTGCCTTTCCTCTTGGCATACACGGGAACACAGGAAGAAGCCTGCGTATTTGGGCTGTGGTTGGGAGAGTGTCATATCAACAAGTTGAACCCGCAGCCTGTCACACCCTCCCCAGGGGAGCTGGGGAGAGAGTGACTCATACTTACACACCCTCATTATACTCCGCTGCGTTAGTATGTTATGGTTGCTCTCAAATCTTCTAGGATTACTGTTAGAATTATATCAGAAAGTAGATATTCTGAGGAGGACGATCCATTGTGATTGAATCCAAGGAGTTGGGAAGTGGCAGCCCACAGGTGCAGATCCCCCGAGACAGAGGTAGAGAGCGATAATATAACGGAACACAACACTGACAGCAGATGAGACCTGGAAGTGGAGGATGATGGTCCATATTAACCCCAGGGTCAGCTTGGGATTCCCATCTGCTATGTCGTCGTTCCTGATGTTAACCAGCTTCACCTGGAAACACAAAACAGAGTCAAAATAACGTGTCATACAAACACGGCATCATGAAAGCTGTTGTCTTCAAGGGTTTGATTGTATGTACCGTACCTGCCGGTGTCTGAGAAAGTCCAGTGCTATCTGTACATTCTGTAGTTTGTGGAATCGCATGCGTCCTTTCTCTCTGGGCTGAAGAGGACAGAGGGAAGACAATCATTAAGGCATCCAGTCAAAATGGATACAGAACTTAATGAGAAGGGGAACTGAAAATCAAACAGGAGGACGTTTAATGGAAAGATAATGCAGGATGACGGGTGGATCCCTCGTTTGGTTCATCACTATCCCACACAGACAAAACAAAGGTCATGGTACTAATCCAACCTTTAGGATACTAACTACAGCAGGACATTTCCATCAGTTTACCTGACGTGAAATCATTTGTTAGCAAGCTTACATGAGCTCATGCTGCATAATGCTTGGTTCATCATTTGAACATAAGTAATAATCTAAACTAGGTAAAACATAACGGCCATGAAACACAGCTGAACAAAGAGCTAAGCATCAAAAGTATATGCTGCTATGCAAAACAAAAGGATGACTTGGGCCTAAAACTGCAGAGTGAATCAGCTGGTTCTGCAAGTGTCAGCAGCACCGAGCTACCTGGCAGCTGATGGTTAAAGCAAGCCAGATACACTGAAACAAACAAAAAAAGAAAAAAGAGCACAACACAACTTCAGTTGTTGACGTATGGTTACCATGCACAGCCAAAATCACTAGGAAAGAATGAAGGGAATGATGGGAAATAAAGGATGAGTTGCACGTGGCCGACTGGACTTTATAAACCCACTCACCAACCGAACGCTCCTGACCATGTCTCGCTCCCTCGGCTAGCGCCAGCGGGAGCGATGCAAAAAAAGAGGAGGCGAATTCAAACATCAGCACGCAAGGAGGAAGGTTAAAGAGAGGCAAACAGGAGGAAGAGTGGGATGAGGAGAAAAATAGAGAAGTCCAGTTCAGATACAGGCCAAAGTTGAGTGGATGTGTTGCGGCTGGAGGTTTAAAAGCTGGTGGAAACAGCAATGAACTGCAGCAGCAGAGAAGCTTCTGGAACCAGATATCAACCGCTGGCTTCAAAGGCCGTCCGATATGAAGGTCTTCATGAGTTATAAGGATTAGAAATACTAAAAGGTGTAGGAAGTTAAAATCTAATTGATAGGTAGATTTACAATCAGTACTTATCTAATTAGTCAGGCTCAGGTTTTGGTTTAGAGGATGAAGTGGGGATAATGGTTGAGGTTACCGCCCCCTTTTTGTCACTCAGAATTTCAGACAGGACTCACTCACCAGTGATTCCCCGGAGAGGACCTCCAACAAGGAGATCAGGTTATGTCCATCTCGAAGGTCTTCATACAGGTCTGTTACGTGACGCTGCGACTGCAAAGGAGACAAAGACAAGAGGAGATATGTCACAATGTTTTCAAGGTGTGTCTGTTTTTGGGAGGAAAGCCAAACTCAAGCCCCAAGGATTAAAAACTCATCTACACTAAGCTGAAGGATTGAGCACTCTCTTTTAGACATCTGGCTGCTGAAGGCTACAAAATAATTTGACTAAAATGAGAGGCAACAGCCTGTAGTTCAATGTTTGTATTGAGAATCATCTCTGCAGCACAGAGATGATGTTTCAAAAATACTTTACTTATTTTACTTTGTATTAGTCCTAAAGTCTCCCAGCTGTGTGAGATAAGCTTCCTACAGCGCTCAAAGCGCTTACTTTTCTCTACCAGTACAATTCTACACAAGTCAGGAATGCATAGCCGTGAGCAGCCGAGCCCGAGTCCTCCTTCAAATGTCAAGTGGCAGCTGTCCACACTGACAAATGATGGATGGGGACCAGATAAAAAACAGATAAGTGATTAGAAGTGATAAAAAAACAAGTTAAAAACACAGAAATGGCTATTCTAAGATTGTGGTTGCATTCACGTTCAAAACAGATTATACAACAGAGGTGGCAGTCAGACGGTGTCAAGTCTGGTTGTGATGGTGCAGGTGAAGGAAACAAAACACTGGGTGTGAAGTGAGAGAGGAAAACACTTGTATGAGAGGAAAGTTCCAATGCAAGTCCAATAATCATCAGTCTTCCAAACACATGAAACAGTAGAGTCCTGCTGGAACATGCCATCACCTACCTCTGCCCTCCATGGCTGGGTGACGAGGGGAATGAGGACGAAAGCGGATGGATGAGTAATGCAGAAAAAGAAAGAGTGGAAACAAGGGAGGGAAGAAGAGGAAGAAATGAATGAAGAGCAGGATCAATGATGATTTAGGATGTCCGTTTTTGGAAGATTTGATGTAACAGAGCCAGAAACATGAAATAGTTGATTCTAGTTCAACTTTAGTGACATGAACGTGTTCAGTAAGCGCTGCTCCTGATTCGGGTGTGTTCGGTCATGTGGGAATATGAAGCCTCAGCCCTCAAATGGAATGACAGAACATTTCTCTTTGCAAGTTCCAACAGTGACTCGTTTACGTTGGCAAGGATTTCGAAACACTTATCCGACCGGAGTCGGGATGAACCTGCAGTGTTGACCTGAGTGAGCCAAGCAAAGTGGCCACCAGGGGTCGCTGTTTTCCCCCTGAACAATCCCTCATTGAAGGTTGCAGCCTAACAAACCAACTACCTTCCTGCTATTCTGCTCAAATGTAAAACAACCTCTTTCAATTTCAAGCTAAAAATCATCTTTTTAACTTCATATAATTTTCTTGCTTTGTAGTTTTGAACTTGTTTGCTTTCTTTTACTATTCCTGTCATTCGTATCCTCTGTTTATTTGCTCTCTAAAGCACTTTGGGTTGCTACGCTTCTGAAGTGTGGGCGTTACGTGACAAATTGCTCGACGCTTTGTCAACGTTTCAGGGGGGGAAATCATTATCCGACATGGCTGACAGACCCTCGTCCTGATCCCTCCACTCCCAGTCCCTGTATGATCTGCTGTCTGGGAATAAAAGCACTTAACATGCCACAGGTTGTACATAATGTCTACGTCACCTCATGTCATTCCTTTAAACTCTCAAGGTGATCCTGGATAGCAGATACATTTGCACAAGTTTGAACGTAGTTTCTAAGAATCTTTTGTTCCCGCTGCTGGTTTAGTGTTACACTCTACACAACACACAGAGATTTACTGAGCAGAGGAATCTGCTAAATGGCCCTTTACGGCTCTTCATGACCGCACGTAACCTTTAGTCTGCCACCGTCAAGCCAACCATTAACCATTAAATCAGTTTAAATGGTTTTCCCTCCCAGTTGTGTGCCCTTCTCTCCTCTCTCTCTCCCAGAGCCCACGATCTTTTTTTAACTATCAAAACATGGACTGATGAAAGCAAATGCAATGTAATAATAGGAATAAGTGGAATATTTATGCTGACGCTTTAGATTAGTATTGGCTTTATATATCATACAGACATCATCAATATAAGAATTCCAGTGCTCAGTGCAACTTGGAAAAGCAAAACATAAATCTGCCTTCACGTCTCACAAAGACACGATTATTACCACAATGATGTGAATACTCGGACAGTAATTTATCCACCTCTGCATGCATCAATGCATCTCTTTCAGTTAAGACTGGCCAGGAATGCAGGTAGCCACCCAGACCTGTGAGCCTGTGCCGCACATGTGCTACTGTTAGCCTTAACCGGCGTGGACACCAGAACTCGACTTCTCAGACGGAGCTAGGTGAGTCCAGATGTCTATGACTCACCCACGGTGAACAAAAACTAGTAACTTTGTTCTCATAATGGTTGCAGAATATGTTCGTTATGCACATTAGTGGAAAGGAAAACAGTCTTTGTGCTCATTTTCCCCCTCTTGTTCCATTTCCACAGAAATGAATGGCCCTGTGTCCGTGGAGTGAATATACAAAGGATGTGGAAGCACTTAATGTCATGAGACCGTGAATGTATTGCTACCAGTGGTACTTTTCTGGATTAAAGTGTCTCAAGTAGGAATATTTCCACCGCTCTGGAGGAGGGGTGTTGTGCCACAGAGGGTAATCCTTCACTCCTAATGAGAAAGCTCGGAGTGAGGCGTGTGGACCCTTCATGACCTGTTTACCTCCCTCAATAAGCGATGCATCAGAGGGCTTTCAGGCCGCAGTTTGAGAATAGAGAGTGAGGTAGGTGAGAGCGGATGAGTGCTGATAGTTGGTTTACACAGTTTCTCAGCTGATGACAGACTGGACTTCTGGTAAGCCTCCCCATCACGGGACAATGTTAAAGGGCAAAACAATCAAGTGGAAGCGAAATGAGAGGTGGACTGAGGTGTCTGTAATCATTTTGGAGAAGCTTACAGTGTTTAATTCGGGGATGGATTATTACATTCTAGACAATAGTGGCTTCACTCAACACAACATTAAATTCTGGGTCTTCTGTACTAAAGCCTTGTTAGTCGTTAACCTGTCAGCTGTCTTCACTGCAAAACAAACACGTGATCGTCTTTGCTCAGACGTTAACCCTCACGATTGTTGTTTTAATCCCTGAATTCTTGCCAACACAAATGCCAATCAAACCCAGCTCATGCAACTTTAATTATAGTTTGCACGATTGATTCTAAAAAAGGCTGAGATCAACGTCTCCATGACTGAGTTTCAACATTTATTAAACACTGAACTTGGCACCCCGTGGCTGAAGGCAAATCAGTGTGATGATTATCTGAACAAACGTTTTATTTGAGGCTGCACCGCAAAAAAGGGAAATTTTGCTCTTTGACTTTCACTGTGGTCGTTAGTTAGGAATGACTTTCAATGGAAGAGAGATTTGCAGAAATTTTTTGGTACAAAGAAAATACTCCAAGTGAACCTTTGTTTTGTGTAAATGTGTTTGAAACATGACACCAAGACGGAGTGTTGAGTCAAGAATCAGCACGTACCTTTATCAAGTGCTTGTTCACCCATTTTGTGAAGGTCTTTTTCTGTACTCGATCACGTTCATCTGCAAAATATAAAACAAAAACACAGTCAGGGTACTGCTACTACTGCTTGATGAGAATAAGTGCATGTGATTTCTTTGCAGAAAGTTCATTGACATGTAGCCTCGGGCGAGATGGATGAGAGCAGCTAACGAAACAAAGAAAACGAAAGACACCGGTTTGTTTTATTTGAGTAGGACAAACAGAATTCATCCCTGGTGGGTGGAAAAACTCCACTTGACTGTGCACGCCTGCACCTGAGTCAGACCGCATCAGAGCACATTCACTGTCGGCATGATGCGCCCCTATTGTCCGGGAGACGCCGTGTTTGCAAGTTGATGTCTCCGTCTATGACTGGACTGCCAGCTGCCAGCTCACTCAGAATGAGATACTTAAGATGTTGTTTGGAGACGCTCTATAGACTCAACACAAGACATGACAGAGCTGCTAGATGGGAGCAACTTCCAACAAGAAACAGCAAGATCCTAGTGAGGAAAACACCCACTAAGACAACAAACCTGCATGCAACCACCTCCTGCAGTGTCTGTATTCGAGTGCAGGCCGCAGACAACCCCTACAACCACAAGGTGTGTCACTGCAACAACTTATCATGGACACAGTGATGAATGGGCCTGTCTCTGCTTTCTGATGATAAACTGATTTAAATCAGAAGGCTGAAGAGGTTTTGGTTAATTAAAAAGTTGTCATGTTCTTCATCTGACGCAAAGGTGGTGGCTTTGACGACAGGATCAGATTCAGGAATTCATTCATGCCACTTCATGTTCTTCTACTGAGGGACCCACCTTGATTGACTCATGCAATTCCTTTCATGTTACGCTTCAATGACCTATGGACATCAACAGACCTCCCCCGTATCAGTTTATCCTGAGTGATTCGATCATCTGACTGACACACCCGGCAATCAAAAGCAAAGGGCAGTGATTCAATGCAACCACACAATAGGTGCCCGGAGGCTACGTTCGTTTTCTCAACAACTGGTGTTGTGGAAATGCATTTCCATGGCAACCTTGTCCACATAGTATACATACCACAGACCTTTGACCTTCTCGTTTATCATTTAATAAAACTGGGGATTGACCTTTTAAATTTTACAAGTTCTGTTGTTGCTTCCTGTCCTAAGGGAAGAATTTCAGTCGGAGAGGAAGCACGGTGACGCACACAGACCATCAACACAGGGATGTTTCCCAAAAGGCTGTCACAGTCACAAGCAGTTTCCCAGCGGAGCTGCACCTTGACCCGAGCGTCACCGCATTCTGTTCACACCACATGACCGAATCCGGTTTCTACTGCTGCACATGACAACAGGACATTTCTCTTTCTAAATGAAGAGCGAACTTGTTAATAAGGGTTGAGTGAACTTCCAGGTATCAAATGTCACCAGACACAAAAACAGGTTTCACAGAGATGTGAAAGTTTGTGGGCCAAAACAGTGCTGGTGTCAGGGCACACAATCACAACAGCTGAATCAAACGTCTTCATGTGCAGCTGCATCAGGCAAGTATACCATTTCTAGATCAATAAGCTCATTGGATATGCTAATATGCAAAGAAATGGTTTTAACATTTAATCAGTTTTGTTTATATTGTTTCAGGGGAAAAAAGTCCTGGAAAAGAGGCAAGTAAGTACAAACATTTTACTCATCCGGGCTGCAGACAAACAGACTGTTGCCACGGTGATTCACTCCCCCCGACACACAAGCATACTACAACAACAGGAACCAGAAAGATGAATGGGCTCTGCTGACTAATGTGAAATGGGGAAGCTGCTGGTGTGTTAGAAAAGTGGAGCATCCTCCACTGCCTGCCGAAACACTGGACAGTTCAGTCAGAAAGATCTGTGTCTATCAACGTAATAACATTAATGCATCTGATGTCAATAAGGTCAAACTTGTCAGCGACAAGAAAAAAAAAGCCACATTCAGCGAAAACCTTTTGATGAGTTTACTGGAAATCAAACTTTCTACATCACGCTCTACAATTTGCATGAATCACTTGCAGACGGAGGGGAGTTCCAGTGGATCCAAGCTAAATTCAAATGAAATGCTCCGACCAAACCTCTTCCTGGAAAAAACACTTAAATCTCAGCCGGTGGTGCCTCACACATGTGGGAGCAAATATCTCCAGATCAATTAAGCTGTTTTCCATTAAGTGCCGCCATACTTGTACCTTTCCTGCCGTCAGTAGCCTTTAACATCCCCTGGTAATAGACCTCTTCTGAGGGTATCCTCTCTCTGCCATTGCTGTCAGTGGAGAAATTCCTGTACCTCTGCTGTGGAGAGGCCATGGTCGCTGCTTCACACACAATTATAATCCTAATGGCAGAATATCCTTGGCGATTTTCCCTTTTAATATGATCTCCTGCTTGCCTCTACCTGTCCCCCAGGCCCTCGGTGTGTCCAGGTGCAGTCCTGTATGGATCCACTCAGCTCTTCACTAACCTATGATTCCTCTCCCTGCTCGCCTCTGAACCTCCTCGCTCCCTCCTTGGGTTCTGCCCTTCCTTATATATTATTTTTTTCCCTTCCCTCTACTACCGCTCACTCTGCTCCTTTCACAGTAAATGGTGCCTTTGGGCTACGAAGTCTCGGCCTGTCCCCCTGTGTGATGTGCGAGTGTGTATTTAGTAGTAGTCCTGTGGGTAGAGGACACGCTGGGTAGGGCACTGAACACACCCCTTCCTCTTGTAGGATGCCGAAGAAGAGGCGGGGAAGGACGAGGTGTGGTTGCCCGCATGGACTATCACTTAATCACTTCGTTTGCACAATATAGCGCACACACTCACCCTAGCTGAGTCAGAAAGGGAAGTAAAATAAAACCATAAAAGTAAGTGTGTGTTGCTAGTTTTCTGTGATGCATAATTTACTGAATGACACTTTTAGGATTAATAATAATTTAGAAGTCTGAACAATTTATGGTCGACTCAGTCAGATATGCACACACACATACACGCACACACACACACACAGTCATATTTCTATCACTTCTGACATTACCTTGACTCACACTCACTTCTGGAGACGTACACTTCTCACCTTGTAACCTCACAAAGTCTTTCACCCTAAAATGTAATGATTTACTTAAAGGGGACTCGTTTTCTGTGGTTAATCATTACTAATTCAAGACATTCCTCACCAGTAGGAATCACTGTGTGACAGTTACAAAACAGAAGAGTTGGGTAAGACAATGCTAAGATGAGCTGCTGTGTGTTCCTGTATCATATAAAGCCGCTTGCTCTGGCAATTCTAAGAAATCAAAGCACAATATAAAACTTTTAAACGATCCTATTCCTCTTTATTTCTTTCCCCTGGTTTGTTGCCACATGTCAACAACACAGTGGTTTCTAACTTAATCCAGTCCATCCGGCCCTGTGAAGTCTTTTTTCCTTTCACTCTTGATGATGGTTGACTTGCTGTGGCCACGATTAGCCTAATTACACATTTCCTGTTTTGTGCTGTTTAATCCAAACACATGAGATAACATCGAAGGCATCACTTCCTTATAACCTGGATGATTTTGCCCAGAAGGTTCAGGCAAACAGGATATTTAAAACAGCTAATCTGCCAATATTTGAATATCCGTTTTCTTTCATTGCATTTATATGATCACGCTTTTTCGTGAAAAACTCTAAAACTTTGAACTGAGTAAAACCACAATACAAGTAAAGACATCTTAACGCTTGGGGAGTTCAGCACAATTACGTCTTGTACTTTTATTGGAAAGTGTCACATGCTGCAGCAGGAGTAACATATAGTGATGAACTATATTCAAGTTGTCCAACATTAGCTAATTGTAGCCACCATTACATGCCGGTCACATTAGGTCTAATGGCTGCAGCTGCAAAAAAAAAACTAAGCGTGTTAAAAATGAGAAGTGGTGCATTAAATTCTTTATGTTTTTAAGAGGAATTTGGGAGATACATATTCTGACGTTCCTGCCGCATAGTGTCAATTGAGCTCTAATTCCCACTAAGAGTTTATGCAAAGACCTTGGGGCTTATTTACACAAAGCAACCCACAATAGTCCCCTATATGACTAGTGTGTGCTGACAGATAACTGGAGGGCCGGGTGTGTCCTGCCTACCGTGCACTGCGGTGGGTACATCTCCCATCTCCCCCACCCTGACTGACATCACTATCAGGCATCTTAAAACCCACTTCTTCCAGGGTTTTTCAACACGACCTGCATGAACATGAAGATACTTAATGTGTCAGTGTAAGTATGTCTGTGTGGGTGTGTGGGTGTGGGAGAGAGTGTGTCCCTGTTTTGAGCCACGTTGGCAAATTCGGAGACACACCTTTATAGATGCAGAGTGTCTAGGCAAGCTAAGGAATGAGGGGAGTGGCGCGTGGTGTTGGCAGTCCGATCCAAATACATCTGAATTTAAAGGATAAATCAGACAAGCTGTGACTGACAATGCAATTATCCACATGTATATACATGTAGTTATTTCATAAAGTGTTATTATAGCTTGAATAGCAACCCAACTTATATAAAGACGATGGGCCTGATGATGTGTTGCTGTATGGCCCTGCAAGCAGAGCAGACTGGAATAGATTATAAATGTTTTACCAGGTTATCTACCATGCAGAGGCAGCAAGAGAGTCTTCTGTGATGTTCTTGCGGGTGGAACATGCACCAACAGCTACGTGAGTTGGATTTCAAAAAAACCTCAGGGGAAAGACTAGCAGGGGATCCACATGGGAACCGGAGCGGCTGCAGAGATGGTGGAACATCTTAGTCATGAGATCTTTCCTCCAAAATAAGAGACATATCATTAAGGTCTCAACATGCTTATTACACTGCTCCCTCATCTGGCTTCATCAAACCCAGATGGAACACTTTTTACGAGAGGAGAGAGAGTTTGAGTGGAAATAAGAGGAGAAAGTATTTTCTCTCTAAATTACACGTTTGAGATTTTCAGGTTTAAATTGACACATATTTTGGGCTTCTTTTTTTTTACCAATAGTGATTTTGATTTGTCCAACTGAGGTGTTGCCGGCTCATGGAGTGTATCTATAATTATGCAGAACATTTGCTGTGTTTATTCAGGCAAAGCTCGCGTGTACGTGATCAGAATATTATTTTTTATAACTCCCATCACATCCACAGTTCCAACAGCCTCTCTGTGTTTGTTCAGGTTTTGGTGCTGATAATCACGGACATGGTCAGCAGAGGATGAATCCAATTGGACTTCCTCTTCCTCCGTTATTATGTTGACATTTTTGGTTTGGTAAGTCGTCTTCCAGGAACTCAGTGTGCAATCGTTATTTTGTTTGGTGAAATGTCTTGGCAACTGTTTACCTTCATGTCCCTCTCAGGATGAACTTGTTCTGATGACTTTACGTTTCAGCGACCACATTAGGCCACAAGTTCTGGCAGTTATTATGCACATGACAACTAACTTAACGATCAGTCTGTTTGAATAAACATATAGAGCATAAACAAGGGCATTATTAAAATTAAAATTATATACAACACTATGTTGCCCATATACCCATTTATATATATAACTCTTATGGATACCGACAAATACAGAGCTTGCTACCAATTATGGGAAAGTACTAAGCTCCAAAAAAAGAATGTCAAAGTCATTATGGTTTTTGAAAGTTGAGCAAATAAAAAGGGTTTGAGAGAGGAAGGATGGGCAAGAACTTTCCTTGAAAGGGATGACGTGCTTGATCAGGTTACTTCTCTTTCAAATCTTCAGTTTTCCATTTTCTTACTCCTCCGTTTAACCCACTGGTGTTGCTTAAATGAGGTGAAAGTGTAAGTATTACGGCAATATCTGGCCGCCGCACCCTGAAGGAACGGAATGGTAATAAAACTAGGAGCGACCTAAACACGCCTCTCGATTACTAACCATGAGTTTCAGAAAACGGGGAGGAGGAGGAGGAAGAGGAGGAGGAAGTAGAGGAGGAAGAGGCAGGGCGAGGTGGCTGCCGCCTGAATCACAGCGCACGCTGGATCACATTCGTGTGTTCCTCTTCGTACAAAGCTGGTTGATCAAAAAAATCTGCATGCTAAGAGTCTTATTCTGAAGGTTCTGAGATCAGAAGCGGTATTATGCAAGCTGTGATGTTTACATGTGCTTAGTGGATATATATATATATATATATATATATATGCAGAAGCTGATATTTTTAGAGCAAGAAGACCAAATATACAAGGACCAATATACAGTACGAAGCCGATATGTTGTTGTTTTTGCATCTAATAAAACACAGCAATTTAAGAATTCACACAAAAATCCCCAACTTAAAAGAACATTTAGGCAGTTCTTGTTATTTTATCAACTGTATAAATGTCCACAGTTGATCCAGCTTGCTACTCCCCTCATTTCTTAAAGAGAACGACAATTCGGAAGTTTACGTAAATAATCTAGTAATCGGATTGGATTTCTCCATGAGAGGCAAAAATGTTAAGAAAAGTGTTTCTGTGACAAACAAGTTTATAATTTTCCATGTTAATCGCAGGGCTGTTTGTCATACCTGCTCCATTTACTCTCCAGTAATCACGCATGCATCTAAAAAAACCTGCCGGCAGACTTCGAAATGAGGTCGTCAGAATTAGATCTAGAGATGAAGCCGCGATCCCGATATAACTCAGACTCTGGATTAGCCACAGCAGCTGAGTTCTAAAATAGCTCAGCGCTGAGCTCCGGAAGCCTTTGTTGAAAGCCCACATGAGGTTGAACCGTTGTATCAGTCGATCTGATGTTGATGTCTAACTTTCTGTTTGGGAAATGCAAACGCAACCAGATAAGAAGGTGTCGTCCTTTGGACTGGATTTAAAACAGTGACTGTCCCCCTCTGCAGGTGAGAGTACCAACCAACTGGACGAATGCATCATAAAAATCACCCAAAATGTATCATTTTAACTATAGACAACCGGAAATTAACTTCTCAATGAATTCATTGATTTAATTTATAAAATCTTTTTTTTTTAATTGATTTTGTTTTGAACAAATGAAACAAAGCATCACAAAAGTGCTCAAAAAGATTGAGTAATGTACTTTACTTTCAATCTTTATTAATGACAAGCTGTGAATATACTGGATTAAGCCTGGAGGATTTATTGTAGGCTACCCATTCCGTTGTGCTCCATGAATCAATTATTCTGACATGTGGTATTTCCATGTGTTATCTTACCCATAACGGTTTTCCAAACACCCAAGAAATGTGGAAAAAAAGGGGGGAAGTTGTGAGACGTTTCCATGACAACGGGCATAAACGTACAGCGCCATGTGGTGTGGGAGCTGTGAATGGCTCTTACTCACGGCTGTATTTTTAGTCGCCGGGCTGTTTCAGTCTCGAATAGCTGATGGATGTGACATGCAAAGGGAAACACCATCCTCCACCCCAACACACTCCTCCCAAAGTCTGCCAGCCGACAAAGTAGTGACATGATTTGACCGCTAGATGGCGCCAGAGTCAAACCAAACCGAGGTGCCAGTTTCTGTAGCATGTGAAGTCTCAAAGTAGGAATTATATAAATATTAAACGATGAAGGAACTAATCATGTATTACTCACTAAAGACTTATTATAAACCAATAACCTCTCTCCAATACTTCCATGATCTATAAAACATTGACGACCCTGTTGGAGAAGGTTGAATAGATAACACACTGCTAATCATGTCTTGTATGATACAGTATCTTGCCAGCCTATGTAACATCTCTTTGATGAAGCCCGGCAACATAAATGTCAAGACGCTGTTGTAAAACTACAAATACAGATGATAGAGCACATAGCGAACCACTTCATGTCTACAGTTACAGATTTACAATGTTGATTCAACCTATAATAACCTTGCATACATTGAATAGACTTTCAAGTGCAACCCAAACTATGTGAGGTACTGTAGGTATGTAATTGCACCAACATTTTATTACCTTCAGACATGTTCCCACACCTGTCCAGTTCGCCTTGATTAAAGTTACAATCACGTGCTTTCACCATGCTGGGAACAGACAACTCCTCCCCACCTGGTCTATTAGGTGTCTCAACTCACCTACACAACACATTTTAGCGTACAGAAATCGTCTCCTTTCTCCATACGAGCTCATCTCGTGCAGATAAGTCCTTCGTTTGGGCTCCCCGTTTTTAGGCATTTTGATCCCAAGAGGAACAAGAAGGTCCAGCAGTAGCCCTCCGGGTGTCAGACACACTGTGCCAACTGGTGAGGAGACTTAAAAAGGAAACAGGAAGCACCTTCGGAACAGATGATAGCTGCCCCACTCATTTATGGAGAAAAAGAAAGTAACAGGTACATTTCCAGCTGTGCTGTGAATTAAAAACCAGCTTGATCTGTTCCTATTAAGATAACCCTCAAACAAAGTTCCACATCAGTTCAGCACTGCCTCATTATAGTATCATCATATAGTCAAGAGTGAGTGTTTATACAGTATCTCAGGTGGCAAAGGGCAGGAGTTTGAGAGCCTCAGGTAATTGTAGTTAATTATTATTTCATGTATCACATCACTTTGCAGTCTTAATGCAGCCCAGGACAAACAGTTATCCTATGACACTTTCATTGTTAGTTACTGATCTCCTCTGGGCTTTCTCGAAGCATACAGAGTCTGAAAAACGTGCAAGAGGAACGATATCTTTTAAATACAATAAATCCTCGAAGAATAAACCATGATTTGATGTTGGACTCCTCCGGCTGACACACGCACCTACTGTCGCCAGTCAACTTTATGAGGTGAAATTTATCACAGGGCACAGCTGAGCTGTTCCCAGGTCACATTTATAAGGGAAAGTGACGTATATATGCTGAGTTCTCTTCTTACAGGACGGCGACCTCTGACCCTTCGACCCTTTCCCGCACGTGTTGTGCTGACCACATCTAAGAGAAGCATTTTGGTTTGACCAGCAAACATCCCCTTTTTCTGTAAAGATACATTTTTTGTTAATAACAAGTTGCTTGTATGTATTAATGATACCTGGGATTTGATAGAATTCCATTGGCATCATTTCCATTCAACCCTGAGAGCAGGCAGCCGCTGTTTAGATGTAATATAATTTAACTATATAAATATGATGACGGGTCGATATTAAAAGATTTATGGTTCACATGAGAGGATAATATGGATGAAACACTTGATTATTTTGAAAATCAACAAACTTACTAGAAGTTTATTATAAATTCAAGCAGAGTCTAAATTATAACAATTACAATGAGGCATTTTTCAAACTTCCAAACTATGAAACATTCACTGATTTGCCCTCCAGGGAAACTAAACTGAGGTGAGCTAAGTGTGAGAAATCACTTGAAATCACATGTTTATTTGTGTAAGTGCAGGAGGTTTCTGTTGTATATGAATCATTATAACTGCTTACAAAGACCAGAGTCATGAAGTGACACACTGCATACGTTACTTCAACAACTGAGGGTAAACTGCTGATGTCACTGTATATATGGGCGGGGAGGTGTTGAGTTATCCCTAATGGGGGTCACCAGGATATAAATAAAGTTCTGAACCGGATGTGTTTCCAGAAGGCCCTACTCTGCTCATAAATCAAACCAGCTCTAAATAAATGACCCGAAAGTACCCTGAGGGGATTTCACTATCGTCAAGACTTGTTCAACCTCCCCAGAGGACTAACCAACCTCATCCAAATCTCTTCTGTGCTTCTATGAACCCCTGAGGCACAAGGTCCCTGTTTATGTTATGACTCATACCCACTGGTTCACTCCCAGTAGTCATAGTGGTGTCGGAGATGGAGACAGTGTGCGTATGTTACTCCGGAGTAGAAGCTGTTTCCAGGAAAAAGGCCGTCTTTTCCACGAACCAGGCCAAAGCCGGAGCCAGAGCTCAACCAGCAGAGCCCACACGTCCCCCCACACTCTCACATTCATCTTTCACAGGATGTTACTGACACTGAAAAATGACTCCATCATTCTCCACTCGCAGCTCCCTGTATAAGAGAGATGGAGAGCGTGCCAGCTTTAGCTTATAGGGCCACCTGTCCAACATGTAATGAATGCATGAGAACAGTGACAAGGAAAACTCTTCACTGATCATTTATGCAGGTCTATTTAACACCCAATTAACAAGGAGCTTTAAAACATCGGCGTGACTGCTGGGTCTCAAACACCGGTGCTGTAATCGTCCAGTGCGTGTGTGTGTGAGCTCGAGTTAAAGGAAATCTGCTACAGTATATCCTGCTAGGCCGTCAGCTTTAAGAAGGGAAAACAAAAACAGACGGGAGGACAAAGTTCAGTGAGAGAATGCCGAGCGATGCGCCGTGTGTGGCACACACGAGCAACAGTTAACTCAACAAATACCCTTTTGGAGACGACCCCATTCCGTCCTCAAACAGACTTGCAGCTGAAGCTACGAAAAGTAGATAAAGAAAAAAACAACGTATCAGCTCTCCCTGCTGTGATAAGTGACAGCCCCAACCGAGGAGCTGGTTAGTGGACAGAGGACAGAGCTGTCATGATCCACAATGGATGGCAGGAAGCACGGGGACAGCTAAGACCAGTAAGCCCCATTTCAAGCCTGGCTTAAAGAACAACAGCTGCATCTCAGATCCTAAAACATTAGTTAACCAGTCTTTATACTGTCAGTTTGAGGTTAAGAATAGAAAATGGACTTAATGTGATGCCATTGTCTGTCAAAAGCGTAGACGGACGCCACGAGAGCTCCCGGTAAATTAAGTAAAGAAGATCTTGATCGCCCCCTGGTGGCTGGTGGAGGTACAACCCCACCCCCCTCCATGTTGACAAATGGGACTTAGTCCAAGCTAAAAATATTCAGTTTGGGAATTCTATTTAAAAATTGAAGCTATATATACATTTTATTTTTCATTTTTACAACAAATTTGTATGTGATTACCCAAACATGTATTTTATCTCAACCCTGTTCCCTAATGTGACGTCCTCCTCTTCATACTTTCATTTCAAGCACAGCTATCTTAGAGATAAAACTTTCCCATCAAGACTTTTATTTCATCAACACAAACTGATCCAACATCCTTCATCAAACAGTTTATCTGCAGTACAATAAATAAAGGAGTGTCTTTCATGTGGGAGTTCTGTGAATAAGAACATGATGTCTCACCAGAAGAAATCATAGAGAAAGTCTTCAAAGTGTCACTTATAAACAGAAATGTATTCATATTGTTTATAAGGCAGCTGGTTTAGGATTGGCAGTGCCCTCGAACTGGCAGATGGATTACAAAGCAGAGCCAAGAGGAAACTTTTCATAAACTAAAGGACACAGACACCCTTCAGCTAGAAACACGCACACTAAACACGCACATGACTAGACAGGTTTGGGAGGAACCTCGTCCATTTTTGTAAGATCTGCATCTCTGCAGTGCAACAAGAGCAAATCACAGGGAGCTGGAATCCGGACTGGTCAGTGTCTGTGCACAATGACATGTCAGATTGTGCGTATCGTGGTTACACAAGCCTCTGCAGCACGAATCAAATCAAAGTCCCCCCCAACCCCTCGCTGTCTGACTTAAATGAGGTACATGTTTCAATCAGCAGGTGGCATCACGGCAGTTGTAAGCTGTCACGATCACGCCCCCGTGGTACCCCTATCACCGAGCAGGTTTCGCGGTTACACATGAACGTGACTAATACACTAATACGAAGGGTGAACAGGCCCCACGGGAAGCTGTGTCTGAGTTCAACACTACTAATAACACATCTGAGGAAGAACACAGGAGCACTACAACAAAAAATAAATTCTTAGCAACCAGCTACTTTGCTAATCGATACAAATCACCTTTTCTTAATATCCTGCAGCTCTCTTACCTTGTTTTTTGGGATTTCTGAAGTGCCAAAACACAATCAGGGTAACTAAGTGCCCCAAAACCACCAGGGCGGGGAGAGTGGGTCCTAGGGGGTTAGTAGGCATTAAGGTAGAGGGGGAAGAAGGGACTTGGCATTGGTGACAGGTGGGGCCTTCATGAAGGGGAGTGGGACGGCGTGGGTGTGGCAGGGACGGTTTAAAAAAGGATGGCTTGTGCAGGAATTCCTGCGGTTTCCCTCCACCCTGAAGCTACGTCTGAAAACAACTTGGATGTCAGCTGTTAAGAAACATTACAACATTTGACTGACTCGACTGCTCAGGTAAATTCTACGAGAATCGGCTTGACACATTAAAAAAATATGTGGTCTCATTCACAATATAGGTGAAGAGGGAAAACATCTCTATAATTTTTACTCTATTACTATCTATTACTGTCAATCATCTGTTTCAGTGTATAAGTGCTGTCTTTTGTTGATTTTAAGGATCAATGTACAAACAAAAATGTCTCTTATTTTGAAAATCTTTACTTGGCAATAAACCCAATTCTGATTCTGATGTAGCAGGATGAAAAATTATAGTATTTTCATCTTATGTGATTCAACACTGTGTCTCATTCAATTATCAACCAGGAGTGGCTTTGCTCTACATTCTTTGAAGACGGGAAGCCTTTTCTGGATAACAGTCCTAAAAAGCGATAGTGATTAGATACTTAATAACCTGAGACTACCCCAATCTGTTATCCTTGATTATATTGAATCTGAAGTGCCAAGCACACTCCTCAAATGTCTGGTATAGTAATTAAATACACTGAAGTGACTGGCTTAGGTTTTATTGTTTAACATATTAGGTGACATCAGAATATTACAAAACTACAATTACAAAACATCTTCAAAACGACAGAAAACACAGTCAGCAGATGTATTAGGGAGGTGGTGATTTTACAGCAATCTAAAAGAGTCCTATTTAAATAAAATACACACTTTAAATGTATCCCTGCTTGTTGTTGTCCATCAGGTGTCAAACTGACAAGAAGTTCCTAAAGGTAGAGCGAGGGAGGGGTGATACTGCCCCCATGCCGTCGCCCACTTCCATCAATATACCATCCAATACAGGACATTATAGAACGCAGCCAACCTTACTGAGGTTAATAATAATGTGGGCAGGTTTAAATGTGGAATAAAACTACTGCTGCCATAGCTGACCGTTGCCGTTACGTTCAACTTGAACATGTGTACGTGTATCGCTGTCCTGTTTGTGTACGTGGACTAATCAACACAACAAGCCTCACACGGTGTGTTTGCCAAAAACATTCCGACAGCTGGCAGCCGCACAAACAGACAAACGCAGTTAGACACAGACACGCCACAGCAACTCCACTCTGGTGACCTACCAGGTATGATCTTCATCTAAGAAACGGTCAAGAGAGGAAGAGTGGGCGAAGAAAAAGAGAGCTGGACAGAGGGGAATGAATAGGACAGGAGAGGCTCCCGTTTGTTTGCTCTGTACTGCCTTGTTTCTCCGTTGTGTTGAATTTTGACAGGCTGCGCCTGCTGCTCGGACCTGTCAGCTTGCTCTCCCGTGGCCAGGGGAGGAGGGACGACACGCCAAGCCTGAGAAAGGGGGCAGGGGTGAGGGGCTCAAAGGGCTGAGAGGGGTGGGTGTTCATGAAGAGAGGGCTGGAACTGACTGAGGGCTATAAATATCCACCAGAGACGGATGATCACACGATGTCACAGTTAGCAACTGATGGAAGCACTCTGGCGGGACATTTGGCTTCACTTGCCCCCTCGAGAAACCCCCCGCAAAAACAAGCAGCCGCCCCCTCTGTCTCCTCCTTCCTCACTTAGATGATAATGATGATAAAGTCACAGCCAGAAAAAAGGATGGACATACACTTAATCAATTTATTAGGTACACCTAGTCAAAACAAACTACACCCTGCAATAAATAACATAAAAGGATAATAACTTAGGGGCCAACCAGCCTATCACGTTTCTACAATTTCTTATTAATCCTCCTAATCATTATCATCTTCTTGTGGTTCGGTATCTATGGCAACCCACAGAAAATAAGGAATGGGAAAAAGTTGTGATGTTAGGCACAAACTTTCACCAAGTTTGATGTCTGGGTGCAATAATGCTTGTAACAAATGTCTGACTTTTACTTTTGGATTTTTTGTATCAACAAGTCAGCTATTATCTATAAAATATAAAATATGAAATAAAGAAACTACTATTTGACCACAAGGGGGCATTTCAATGAGTACAAATATTTTTTCCAGTTGACAGAAGTCCTGTCATCAGCACTTAAAGTCAACATGATTAGATCACGTTGTCATGGCAACTCTCCCCTGCTGGACTGCTTTGACCCGTCTTTGCGGTATAATTTTCAAGTTTTATTAAATCTGAACTCCCATCGATATAACTCAGTACAGTTCAAAGGCTCTCTCAAAGAGATTCAATAAAAGCAATCATATTTAAGATTTAATGAAAGGATATTATGCCATACTGCATCAGATCCATCAGGTTGTACCTAATACATTTTCATGTTCGTGCTACATCCAATATTTCAACATAATATCTTCACGACATGAGATCACCGTTTAACCACAATAAACATTAGTAACACATCGGACAAATGTACTATGTTTTAGTTAATTCTCCTTCTCCCCACATTATATATAATTTAGAATAAAAGTAATACTCCATGCCTGATATAAAAAACGTTATTTACATGGGGTCAACTGGATCTGCTCAATGGCCTTAAAACAGAGAGCCATTCTTTTCCACTGATGGAATATTTATCAAATCAACTGGTCTCAGACAGTTTAGTGAGGGGCAGATTGTTGGAGAGTTTAGCGTGCCAGAGCTCTCAGCGTTCATCCCCTATTGCTTTAGGGATCGCAGCGATGCACAACATTCTCTAAAGATAGCAGGTTTTAATATATGCATACGGCGTTGTGAATTGCAGTGTTGACAGGCAGTCTCATTTCTCTGTAGTGCTAAAAGCAATTCTACCCGGCATCTGGAGGGTAGAGTTTGGGTTATCTTCTCATACTTATATATACTGTACACGCCACTGCAGATGGATGTGCTGCAGGGAAACCCTGCAGGGGATTGACGGAAGATCCTAGAAATATTCCGTCATTAACAACCTCATGAGCTGCTGAAGTTAAAGAGGCGCCCGAGCCTAACGCACGTCATCGTATCGTGTTAGGGAAGGTATGCTGAGCTTGTGTCCAGAGGGAAACCTCTTGTCTCAATCTACATCCATACAGTCTCAACACAGCAGGTGGTAAGAGGCCTCCTGAGAATATACGGTTTAACGTAGAGGTCAAACCCTTCAAGGTGAACTACTGAGGATAATCACACCCCACAGAATACTAAACACATGCAAACTTTTATACAAAACTCTCTCATATACAGAACTCTTCCTTCAAGTCCTTCACAGAACTGAAGTCATGTCCGTCAGCCTCTGTAATAAGACACAACATGTGACACGGGAGATGACTAAAGTCATAAATATTCTGGCCAAACCCTAAATTAGTTCCACATGCTATCGATCTTTGTTTCCGGGGTTTGGTCCTCGTTACTCTGAGTCACTGCAGCGATATTACATGATGTTGCAACACACTGACATTAAACTTGATATCAAACACTCTGGACTCGCTGATGCTTTAGGTCAAATTGGCAACTTTAACCTTTAATTGAAAGACCAAACAACCGGCTGATGAGAGAGAGGTCATCTGGTTTCTCATTACGCTGCAAAGTCATCGCTGGACACTTCATCCGGCCGATTACGGATTTCACAAGCAACTCAAAATATATTAGGACTCGTACAAAAGTATTAAAGACAGACGACAGCTTCTCATGTTTCACTCCGACTGCAGACTGTTGCATCAGCATTTATTTGTTGTCGGTGAGCTTTTGCCCTCATTTATGAAATATAGAGTAGACTGTGTGTACTGATACTTCTACTTCACAGGAGGAGTCAGTAGTACAAGATATGTCAGCTGAGGTCATTCACTTTGTTCTAAGCAGCTCAGAGCTCGGAGGCAGAAACTCCTCACTTCATTCCGCTCCTCATTCTGTATTTCTCTCAACTCAAAAAAAGGTCACGTTCATAATTCAGGCCTTCAGATTTTGAGAATGGCCCGGGTGAGTCACGACCCTAAAAAAACGACGTGCCACCATAATGAAAGGCAGAGGGCTGCAGCAGCACTGTAGCTGTTCATTTAACCAATCACACAAGAATGCATCGGGCAGGATTTCAGAGATGAAGACACAGAGGGCCACAGTGGCATGTCTGGGATGTGATTTAGACTAATTGCCCCCAGTGACTTGCGTGGGCAGAGTTTAAACAGTCTCTCAAGCATGTCTATTTCATAAAAGCTCTTGCTGCTCATCTTGTGTTCGAGTGCGCACAAAACCCTCCATTCAACAGGAATTCGTGTGCCACACACAATCTCAAAGAGAATCTGAACCATGTTATAAAGCCCTTGTTTTCATGTACATTTTTGTGGTATATACAAATACTTCAAATCATCTTGGTTTCCACATGCCAAGCGAAAGAGGAACAGAAAAATGAGAACAACAACAGTAGGCATGCCTGACTGCACCTACATCCCGAGGTATCTCATTATCTAACATACCAAGGATACCAGACTTAGTAAGGGTGACGGTGCTAAAAAATTGTAAACCAGGGCACTGACAATATTTGTCTATGGTCAAATGTGAAGAAACAGCAGTGCACAACATGGCTGGACTTGCTGATGGTATTTGGCCTGTGTCAGAGATAATAATGGTTGTAAATGGACAGCAGATGTCAGCAGTGGAACACCGAGTACTGTGGTCATCTGATCGACAGGCACTGCTGTGTCCATATCTGATACCTTCACACATCAGACATCTCCGCTGTAACATTTTAATCTCTGTTAATGCTCACAGGTCCAATTATAAGCAGAGTTCAAGTCTATGGGTGTCGATCGGGGGGGCGGTGCTTTACAACTAAGAGCTGCGATCACAGTTTGTTTAGGACGAGCTACATGTGTTTGCTGTATATGTGAGTTGTATAGTTTTCAGCAAACTGCAAAAGGGAGATATTCTCCTAGCAAGTACCACACATTGAATAAAGGAACTCCTAATTGGAACCAGATCCCGTATCACATGTGGAACCTGACACTCACCCATGGAGCTGTGAGCCAGCTATTCCAACTTCATGACTCTCTCTCCGTTGCTCACACCAACGACAGACAACGCCCATTCTGCAGCCTTTGCTATATATTGTCACAGGGCTTCAAGGATTCACGTGGTGGTCAAAATGACATTTGGTTTTTGAATGTTGTGGAGTCACATGAACATACTTTCAGGGTCGTGTTCGGAACTTTGAACTTTCTGGAAATACCACTTGACAGCTCCGGTGAAAGGAGGCAGGCTCGCAGCCCCTCGTATCACCTAGTCTGCATAACTTCCCAATCCTACACATACACATTTCAAGACGGTATGCAAGCAAGCTTATCTCTCACACGAAACAGCTGACGGGAGAACGGACAACCCAACTGCAGATCGTTAAACAGTTCCAAGAACACAGTTTTACTGGAGCAAAGATGAGAAATGCTCCCAAAAGCACCACACCTCCTTCTCCTAATCAGTCTCTGCAGGGAAAAGGCGAGGCTGCTGGATCTCAGTATGGAGCCCCACCTTGTTGGAATGACTGCAGGTCTAAATAGTATTTTTTGGCAAACATGCAGGGATGGCTCCAGAGATTACTGTTTTGTATTCAACAGTTTGCAGAGCTCTGTGTACAACCCAGCAGAACTGGAAATCCCCACCCAAAAAACGTTTCACATTTTTGGCGTGACTCGCCTTCTGAAACTGAACTGAATTTTTAACTTCTAACTTTATTCTTTTAAATAATCGCAGGCAAAGCTCCTTTAACTTTGACTTCCACCTGGTGATAATGTGTGGAAGAGGAATCCATGTCGTAAATAAAGGCGTGTGAAAACCGCCCCCACATGCTGTCTTCTAACAGACACTTCATCTATTTCAACAAAGAGATGATTAAATCACAGCCACATCTCAATGGACTCTTCCTCTGAAACTATTCCAGCCCAGAGACACCCTCTCGTCCACGCTACAAAATACAGGCAGTCGCTTCTGCAATGTAACGTCAAGCTATAATCAAATCCAACCCAAAATAATACTTTCGAAGAGACCGAAATTACAGTATAGCAATATTCTAAGTAGTATGCATACATGCGTACAAGACAATGTGCAGGATACACATTAGAGCCGTCATCAAATACCGTACCTAAGACCTCCCACTCTTCAAAGAAACGCACAAAAACCGAGTAGCGACAGCATTTACATCACATGCAAAGGACGACACCGGAAGTAGGCTAATTGGGACGCTCTTTAACAAACCTTCAATGAAGTTAGGCCAGGTCTTCTCATCTGGTTCTTCCAGTGAGTGGTCCCAGTCCCCTTCAGGTGAGGCTCCTTGCACCCTGGCCCCCGCCGCCCCTGCCAAAAGTGCTTTCTCGATGGCTATGGCTTCCAGAACATCCAGGTCCAGCTCCTCTTCTTCCTCCTCCTCAGATTGCACAGGCTGAGGAGGTGACTGCTCACCGGCTGCATTAGGACTCACAACCTGTTTCACCTCAACTATCTCTTCAACCACTACAATTTTCCTTTTCATGGTGGCCTCGTCAATTTCAGTTCTGACGGATTCACAGGTGTCTCCTAGGTGAGCCTGGGCGGTTGCGGGAGTGGCAGTAGCAGTGGCAGAGGGTGTGTCCTCTTCCAGGTCCCTCTTCTTCTCTTCCTCCTGCTTTAAGGCCTCAGAAACAGAGAGCCTTTTCTCTGTGCTGCACTCTGCTGCCGGAGTGGCCAAATGTTGTGCAAGTCTGGGAGGCTCTTCTTGCTTGGCGAGTGGGCTGGCCTGTGCCTGAGCTACAGCTGCCTCTGCAGTTACCACTGGTGCTGCTGACGCTAATTCTCCGGCTGCGGGTGCTTCCCTCACAGTGGAGGATGTTTTTGGTTTCGGAACCTCCCGCTTGATTTTTTCTGCACGGGGCAGTGCTGGCTCCACCTCTCCTTTGTCTGCAGGGGCCTCAGAGAGCACAGCTGCTGCCTGCCCGGTTTCCTCTCTGCACATTCTTTCAAGACTCTTCTTTGGAGAAACATTAGTTTTCGTCAGTTCAGAGGCCATGACAGGGGGGACTTTAACTGTGTCCCCGGGCATTGATGTATTGTGAGTGGAGGTTAATGCTTCTGCCTCAGGCAGAACGGCAGGCTCTGTGTCTGTGGTTGCTGGAACTGGTGTCTGAGACAGTTTTTTTCCTTTTCCTTTCTTCTTACTCTTTGAAGATTCATCTGCAGCGTTGCTTGCGCTTACTACGGATTTAGTCTCAACGGTGGGTTTCTGAGATTCTGGTGCAGGGGGTTTGTCTTCAGGTTTGGAGCTCAGCTCCACTTTAGTTATTTTCTGCACTGTCACTGTTTCCACTTTAGTGACGGTGATTTCCTCCGATATCTTTGGCTCCACGTGGGGCACCTTAGCTTTAGGGCGTAACGGTCCCTGTGTAATTTTGCTGACGCTGCTTTTCTCAACTTCATCTTTAACTTGTGCAACCTCCACTTTCTCCACCGGGGGCACTGCAAGGACCTGACTTGAGTGGAAAGATGCCTTTTCAGATGTAATCACTGCAGGAGGAAGGAGGGTATCGTCTGCTACCTCCTCAGGGGTCTTGTCTTTAGAGGTTTTTTCCTCCTCCATCTTTGTATCAGGTGTCCCCTCAGCACTGAATTTCCCACCTGGAGATTTCTTTTTCTTTCGTTTTGTTTTGGAGCTTCCGTCAACCACTTCTTTGCTCTCCAGAACCACTTCTGAGGAGACAGTAGTTTGATTGAGCTTCGGAGACGAGGCGTCTTTCTGAATAAATGTAGGAACTTCTGAGAGTTTACCGGCTTCTTCAGGTGCTAGTTTTTCATCTTTCTTGACATGAGGAATTGTCATGACATCGCTTTTCTCCTGTTTTGTAATCGTTTCTCTCACTGTGGTTTCCATTTTGACTGGTTTTACTTCTTCGGTGCCGGCTCTGGGAGTTGAGGGAGTGGCTGCACTGAGAACATTTTTAACTTGATGTGTGGTCAACTCAGAACCAGTAGCAGTTTTCTGAGGGGCCTCTGCAGTTGTAGATTTTGCTGAGGTCACTTTAGCAACAGTGGGCTCTTGGGTTGATGTCACTTTGGAGATCTTCTCTACTACACAAGTGGACATCACAGGTTTGGTGACAGGAGCGTCAGGTTGGGGCTTGCTGTTCTCCTGAGTAATAGCTGCTTTTACCGTCTTCTCCTGATCGATTCTCGATTCCACTGGGCTCTTTGCAGTTGCAGGTTTAATTGATTCCTCCTTAACCGTTTCTTGCTTAGGTGCCTCTTTATTGCCATATTTATTGACGGGCTTTGCGTTGACAGGGGTAGAAGCGACTCCTGTTAGGAGTTTGGATGTTTCCTGTGGAGGTGCCATCGTAATTGTTGTTACCTTATCAGTTGACATTTCAGTTGCACCTCTGGCCCATGCAGATTTAATGGGATCTCTAATCACCTTTTTTGCATTCTCCTCTTTGACCTTTGTATCAGGAAGCATTGTGGGAACTGAATTGCTTGTTTTTAGAGTCGAGGGTTCAACTGCAACCTTTGATGTTGCAGCATCTGTAGTCTCGGCTGCAGCAGCCACCGTTTTGGAGGACACTGACGTCAGAGTGGTCTGTGACACATCATGCTTTAAAGCTGCTTTTTGGGCAGTGACGAAACTTGGCGCCTTCTCTCTTTGGACTTCGACTCTCCTCTCCTGTGATATTGTCACTGCCTTGTCACTGCTCGCATCGGGCTGCTGACGAGAGAATCTTTTCACCAAGCTCTCCTCCATCACTCCTGCCTCACCTCTGAGGTTGTTCCCTTTTTTAAACGGAGACTGGGACCGGTTATCCATTTCCTGTGATGCCTTTTCCCTTACAGGTTCTGCAGCCAGCGGACGACCCCTGAACCTGGGGGTCCTATCAGAGTAGCTCTCTTTTTCTCCAGGACCTGTCATCCTATGGCGGTAGCCTTGACGCTCAGCCTGTGCTTCTTGGCTCTCTGCTTCACCTCTGCGTCCTGGTTTGGGAACATAAGATGTTGGACCTTCAACCGACTGGACCTGTGCAGCTCGGTGGGCTATAGCCAGAGTGGCAGCTGGCTTCCTAACTCTCTGCAAGGAGGCAGGAACAATCTCAGGTGGCAGTCGGAGGTAGTCACGCAGGTAAACAATGCCCTCATTGGTAAGGTACCAGTAGAAATGTCTCCAGGCAAATGTCTCCTTCACGAAGCCCCTAGACTTAAGTGACCCCATAGCGCGGATTACTTGCAGGTTGCTCACATTTTCTATCTCAGGATGCTTGATCTGTGGTCTCTTGTCCTTCTTGGCCACCATGACACCATCTCGAAAAAGGACCTCATAGATGGCCCTGAGGTCCCGCACGGGCATCAGCATTCCAGCAACCATTTTGCTTTTATATCAGTATGATCTCTCAAAGGCAAATAAAGTTACTCAACATCAAAATAACTTAAAGGAGATACCCTCACGTGGTGTTGATTAACGAAACCAGCTGTCATGTGCTTCAAGCCAATGAGAAAAAAATGAAAGAAGAAATCTTTGCAATCTCTCTTCTTTCTTTCCTCTTCTTGTGTTCCTTGTGGTCCTTTTGGATTTTGTGAAAAAAAAATATATTCCTCTGTGAAAATTGACTTGAATGAAGTCAAAAGTCTTCCCCTCCTACGCTCAGCGTGGCTGGGAATGAACAGTCTGCGTTCTGCCGGGATGGCAGTGACAGAATGGAAGAGCGGGAGCGCATGTGTGAGGGAGTGTGAGAGAAAGAGATTCAGGCACACTTCTTAGTCCGGCTCCTCCTACCTTCTCTCTCTATTCCTTATGAAAAAAAATGGCATGGAAAAAAGTTTTAAGTAAAGCAAAAATGAACTGCAGGCAGTACGACGTGAAGGGGGGGGAAAAAAAAAAGGTCTGCAATAAACGGGTTAACTTTAAGAACGAGCAAAGTCAAATGAATGGAACAACACACCTATGAAGCGTGTTTGACCACATGTTCTGTAGCTCTGTGACTTCTACAGAGACGCCCACTCACACACGAAAGATTACTCCTCCTAAATTTTGAACACACACACACCTCTGAGCACACACATCGACTGCGCTGACACACACCCTTCGGTGAGTCACACACACACACCAGCTCAATGAATGGGCTTTTCTAAACAGAGAAAAGTTATACAAAATCGAGACAACCACTTGGCACTTATGTTCTGCCCTGGAGTCACTCACTCTGCATCCATCTAGGCTATCAAGTTAGGGGAGTTTAGTTTTACACATTTCCAGATCAAGTATCATTGACGAGCTCTTACACTACACACTAGGTGTGGTCCTCAGATCAGGAGCAAAGACCGCCCTCCATAGATACAATCATTTTGCAAAGCAGTTCATAGTCTGAATATGAGTGAAAGTTTAACTGATATGTAACTAAAATCTAATATAGGGAGAAACTATTCATATCCATGTGTGTTTGGAGGGTCACCAAGCCAACATTGCTGTGTCTGTAAGTGATGCAATCACCAGTAAGACATCCTAAAGACATGTTGCTACCATTAGAGCTTCATGCCTCAATTTGGCTGAGAACCAAGGATCCCTCTTGCACAACTAAATAAAGAACGGTGCATATAGTTAACCTTTTCAGCTCTCCCAGAAACATGATATCAGATTTCTATCCCTAGATCACTCCTCTCCTCTGTACATCTGTCTCCCGTTCGTCTCTCAGTGTCAGTGAGAGTGTCCTCTCATGGCCAACTGTAACACTGAAGGAAAAGTGACCATAGTGAGGAAGAGCAGGGGAGTGCATGTTCATTCGGAGAAACACTGAAGAGTAAAGACAGGAGGTGTGCCGAAACACTGCGATCTGGTTGTGAAATTACAGTGGGCAGCATGGAGACGATGCATTCCCCTGCTGTTCCTAACCGCACGTACTATTACACATCCAAACACTGGCGGACAACTGTTTTTATTGTATTTACCATGGCAACAGTCAAATGAAGGGAGCCAGTTCTAAGTAGTTCTAAGCCACCTTTCCTCTTTTAGGGCTGCAGTGGGCTGCGGGTTGTAAATCTGTTGTCCTGAACAGCTGAACTACGCTGCCATTTACCATGAGACCTTTTTGCAGACACGCTGTGATCCGAAACAAGCAGTTAGCTCACTGTCAGGTTTTCTTCAGCAAGCAAAGAAATGATGAAATATCGGAGGGAGGAGAGTCTTAACATGTAATATGTGCAGGAGCCCATTCAAAATACTCAGCAATATTACATTAAACAATTGTAGTGAAGATTTAGATGACCTTTGTTAAAAATGATATGAAAGCAATCTTTAAGACAGCTGCGTGACATCTCTATTGTCAGATAGTGATTAGGTGAGTACGCCCCAGGCGTTGTTGGTACTGTACGGTGCTCCACCTATGGCAGATATGTTTCAGGCAATTTTGTAATGAGGCGTTGTTATGCAACCTCTATCAGTGCATGATAGGTTAATGATTCAGGCTGTTGGCTGGGAGGAGCTTTCTGTGAACAAAGGGATTCTCAGGCCAGGTTGTATAAGGAGGGCATTCCACAGAATTAACAAAGAAACCTGTTATCTCTGATATGCTGCAGTTTGGCTTCCATTAAAGAGTTAGTGGAGCTGGAAATTATGTGTGTGTATCTGCAAGCAATTGAATTATGGTTAACAAAATATCATAACACCCAACATTACCATCGTTATGTCAACTATGCAATAAATTCAAGAATAGATCGACAGTAATATCAGAAAGATTTAATTCACTGTTTTTGCAGAAAGCATTGAGTGAACTTCAAACATCCAACAGGGACCTTTACTCTGGCTTCAGTCCCTTCAGACATCCAAGTGTCAGATATGCCTGATTCAAGAGAAATACTGCATCGCCAGGCAGGACAAACTGGTCATTACCACTGTGTGCTGCTGCTCCTTATACAGCAACTTAATAAAACCATTGATAATAGCAATGCTATTTTATTCAGACTATAAACAGACATTGAAGCAGCGTCTAGCTGCAAGTGGAAGGATGAGCCGACTGACTTCCGAGCAGACAGAGGAGGAATACAAGCATTGAATAGTTTCCTTAAGAGTGCACTTCTGCTTCCAAGTTTCAGACCTCTACGAGTCTCAAAATAGACGTGTCACCACCAACTGATGGTAGCTGGCGACTGGCCCAATGTAAAGGTCTGTTGCTCGAGGCTTGATTGGTGCTGCACACGTGGCCTCCCACTCGAGCTACTTCCAGGGAAAGCAAAGGTCAGAAGGGCTGACCCCATTCCTTACCCCACTCTTTCATATTCTTATATTACGGTAGATATTGTGAAACACTTAAGAGAAAACACACCTGAGGTCAATTGAAGATGTAGATTATGTGATCAAATTGTTAGCAAAGCAGATGAGGAGGAAGACCTTTACACTATTCCGAATGATGACTTGCACTTTTGCAGATGTGATGAAATATTCTGCAAGTGCGCTCCCTGTTTTAACCGGACGATGAGCCTCTTGCTATTAGAGGAGCCTGTGTGGGTATAGTTAGGATTTGCCCTGTCAGTCAGGGACAGCTGCGTCCCCCTGACACACCTGATCCATAAACACGTCCAACACAGGAACCCGCTATAGTTAGAGTAAAATGCTATATAAGGAGGCTGGGCTTGTCACCAAATAAATTATGGCCTCTTCCAGAATAATAAACTAGCTGAGATGAGTATATATGTTCATAATTGATTAATCTATCATCATGAAAAACTGCCATTATCAGATGCCAGCTTCCTCAATGTGGATGATTTGCAGTTTTTTTTCTTTGCAGAAAAATACCGAGTTCTATGGATGTTTTTGTTACATTGTTACATTATTTTGAAAATTCCTGTCTAATGTTAAGAAAGCATTGAAGAAACTTGACTATTAAGACATGTTGACTTATATGAAGCCTCAAAAATCACAATATTCTACACTCTCTGCCCACAACCTTGCCTGATATCTGGATGTGACAGTAAAAACAAGGCGAGAAAGTCGCCGTCGAAATGCGAGAAGTTCGAAGCTGCAAGCATTAACCCTCCGGGCGAGATCTATCACGGTTAAACAAACAATGGCTTTTAGGGAACTCTGGAGGAAGTCTTGAGGTGAAAAAGAAACACAGTGTACCACTAAACACAAACCCACAGGAGTGTGTTAAACCGCAGAAAAGCTGCAGACAAAGGAGCTCTGTGTGTCGGTGAGCAGAGAGGGACAGCGAGCGGTGTCTTTTTGGCATCGCTCACAAAGCTGGGAAAACATAATCAACTTTTATATGATAACTGAGGTAAAAACAACGGGAAATTAGGCTGGACAGGGGAACTTCATACTAGGGGCAAAAACAATAGCAGGTAATGTTCTGAAATAAATCTGGACACTACGAGGAAATACTTTTAATGCCTTGCCAACCTCAGCCTTTTCTTGCCTCTCTGGACTAATATAAGGCTTGTTAAAAGCAACCATGAAGTACCCATTGTTTTGTAAACTATACCTTGTGTCGCAGCAAACGTGTACTTTATAAAAAAAAGTTAATTATAGCAAACATCTTTTTGATGGGCGAAGTTAAAACTCAGCCATATAAAACTACCGGCGTCACCAGTAGAATAGACTACTGTGTGAGCACAGGAAGAATATCCAGCTTCTTGGCTTTTGTCTCACCAACGTACGCATAAAAGCACATGGAAACTCCATAAACTGATGTGTGTTTGAGGTGAAAATGACAGCTTTTGCTTGTGTTCTCGGATTCACGAGTCACCGATCACACTGACTTCTCCTTTTCCAGAGTGGAAAGAAATGAGGTCACAGATTATGCCTCCCTTCCCCAGAAATAAGCAGAAGCAGCCAAACAGATTGCCAAGTCCCTTTCATTCGCCTCCTCGCCTCTCTCTAGGCTGGTCAGTCGACACTTTCTAGGGCTCCAAAACAACTGAAACAAATATTTCGGACAGCTACAGACGACGAGAGACAAGCTTTTGTTGCGGTTGATAAAGTGTTGATCGTCGATACCTTTAGCCGCTGGGAGTCCAGTGGGTTGAGACGAGAGTATTGTTGCCAAGCAGACCAAAAGTTCTTGTTTATTTGTGAGTCACGCCACATTCTGGGTGCTAGTGGAGCTCGTTATGTTTTTATATGCAACGTCTCTTAGTGTTGTAAAAGTCAGGTTTGTTTGGCTAACTGAGGAAGCATCGTAAACCTCCCGAAAAGAAAGTAGCGTACCCTTCAGTGCCGAGGCAAAAGATGAGGGAACACACATAGATTAGAGAGCCAAGATGGATGAGCCTCCTAACACTGATAACATTACCGTAAGCAATTGATTCATTATTTAGAGGGCTCACGATAATCTGTAAGGCATCGGGCTAGCGAACTCTAGCTAACGTTATCCCAAATGCTACAGTGGTTGTTCGGAAAAGATAGCATCAAAAAGGTAGTGCTAGTTAGCGTTATCAGTGACCCAAAAATGGTTTTGGAGGTCTAATAATTCATAAGGGCATCTAACTTTAACATTACATGTTAATTCAATGAACAAGCAATGACGACATGTCTGCTTCAATCCATCAAACTACGTTCAACGTGGTGAGTGATGATCAGCAACATGGGACTATATATAGTCTCAACATGGTGTATATATATACTTTGACACAGTTGCAAGAAGGTTTCGGGACAGTGGGGCAAAGAAGTTAGTTTTGAGCCCTGCTTTCTGAGACAACATCAAAGGGTGGCGAAGGTTAGAATTGGGTTTAGTTTGTGTATTAGTGTGTGTATGCGCGTTTGTGGGTGGGTGCGTGCGTACGTGTGTGTGTGTGTTTTATGGTATCTATTTTACAAACTTGGACCGGAGCCCACACATGAGGGGATGAATGGGGCCTGACTGGAGGCAGGAGCAGTAATGGGACAGATTGCATGTCTAACACCAACAACAGCATCAATTCTTGGTAATGTAGCCGATGATTGATGCAGCAGATGGCCAGATATTCCATATTCTGGCATATTCTGCACAAAGCACAATACTACTGTACTGATTTGATGTAAAGTGTATGCATTTGATGTGTATATTCAGCTAAAAGCCAGAGACTACAAAAGGGTTTTGTGTTGCAAATAAGTTCCAGCAGTGAGATCTAGGCAGAAAATTTGAACCAGCCCCAGACTCCCCATTTGTTTCTCCTGTGAGAGCTGTATGCCAGCTCTAGTAAACAGCTACCAGGGATCAGAATCAGCATGGAGGAGATGTACTACAACATTCAGGAGCTACAAAGGCAAACCATTTTTGAGCAAGACCATGAGAATCTCGACATGAAATGACTTATCTGTCGTGGCCACACCTCTTTATGACACAAGCTTTCATCTGACCAATGCCGTGAATCAGCTACATGTTGCGTCCA
>CAAKHC010007959.1:23050-40170 GCA_901007825.1 Macroramphosus scolopax | reverse complement strand
AAAGACGGGGGTTTGAGAAAGAATCTCTGGAGTGAGTTTAACCACTAATGTTCTTTCAAATGAGGCCTTGAGGACTTTTAACAAGAAAAACATAATAGACAGGAGCCGTGACGCATGCTTCACGCAGAGGGGTTCCTGGCACCGAAGAACCCGAAATTATCTACTTGTGTTTTTTGGCAAGCGGGAGGGAAGAAGACAGAATATGTACTTCCTTTAAAAACCTACTACTAGTGCAAATTAGGTTAAATAATGTTACCAGAAGGTTTGCATGAAACATTTCTTTGGGAAAGTGCAGAGCGGAGGAACAGCAGGGGACAGCGGGATGAGCGGAGATGCAGAAAATAGAAGCAGCATGTGGAAGTCCGACTCAAATTGAATTTGATCTGATTAAATCTTGTGCTTCTAAGGCCTTCGGACCTTTTGACTTATTGGGTCACACACAGTCACGCAACCTAGATCAGAGCGGCCACAGAGGCGGGCGAAACCACAGAATTTAACACTGACAAATTAATGACATCATAAATAAAGACACCTCAGTGAGCCTCACAAACATCACGAGGACGATTTCCATCCATACGTCGCGGAAAAAACTCTATCTTAACCGAAGTATAAAAGCCTTCTCTGTCCTCCCATGTGACTTTTACTAACCAAATGAAAGAAGTAGGACAAAGTGAATAACAAACAAGTACTTTAAATATAATATGATATATTTATGATGACTTCATCTCTGCCCATCTGTTGTTTTACACTGCCTTCATATTACTGCTTCATTGTTATTGTGTCCACATCTGACATCTGCCAGCCTGGTCAATGGAAAAAAAAGGGGCTTGAAGGGATATTGTAGACTTTGACTTCCAAAAGTAAACACAGTTTCAGGAGTGAGATGGGTGAGTAGAGTTTATTCAATCCAGCCTGCTCTAGATTAGAGTGACTTTAAATACAACCTGCCATCTGACTGCTAGAAACCTGTAATCTGCAGCGAAAAAACCAAACTGGAACCAAAACACACGGCGACAGGAGAGGGAGACACTGAGGGATGGAGGGATGACAAAAAAGAGGAGAAGGAGGCACATGTGCGGACACCCAGCTGGTGACACACATGTTGTTGTTAGTCGTAGCTAAAGATGAGAGAAGGGGGTTGGACAGCACATGTGTCCACATCCAGCTGCTGACGCTCTCTTGTTATTGTTGTTGTGCTTATGAAATAAGTCACCCGGACCGCGGGGCCAACTGTCCCGATGTCGGAGCTGGGAAACCATGTGCTGCCCGCGTGGAGCCACCTGTTACTGCGAGCTGGTTGGCTCACGTTCAAAACCACATCAAGCAGGAATAATACACATACCAGCGCTTGACCACCAGAGTGACACTCGGCTGTGGGAACTCATGACGGTGGGTAACCTCTGACGTCTAGACGGGTTAAATAACGGTAATCACTGCTAATAACAAACAGCTGTTACTCACCAAAAACTACCAAATGCATCACCAAAGTCAAATGGTATGACAGCAAAACAAGGAGCTGAAAGATGCTAAGAAGCTGCAGACTTGACTAGAACGACACGTCACTTCATTTCCACATATTTGACTGTGGTATTTACCACGAGTTGACTCGATGAGCCACCATGAAGGAGGAGGGCTGTGTAAGGCAACATGTGGAGGTTCGATACGCATCACAAGAGGAGTTACGATTCAAACGGTGGCTAAATGGGTGGACGGTGACTTATTTTGGTTGCATGACCAACTTTAATGTGTGAACTTGTTCCAGTGTGAGCGGATCCAGTCATCAAAGTTCAGCCATCATTAAGGTTTTCTAATGCCTGCCGGGGTGCACCCCAGGCATGTGTGGACGGACAAGTATATATGTGATAAATCACTGTGGTGAACTAGTGTTGTCAGCCAATAAGGACGTCAGTGCCAGACACCAGAAGAACCCCAGTAACGGTGGGCGTACATGTATAAGGATGTCTACTTATGGTCTCACATACGGAGTATCAAGTGGAAACCTGCATCAGCAGCACCGTGGTCCCGCCCTCCCAGACATCTGGCACAGGAAGCAGCGTGCCAAGTAAACCACACTCGGCATGTGCAGAGTACAGCTCACATTCACAGCTTTAAAAAGAACGCGCCAAACCACTGCAGCACAGCGCTTTATATCAATCACACCCACTGCCAGGCTTGTATTACTCTCGTTGAGAAGAACCGTCATTCATGACATTCAGCGCATCTAAACTTAACTAACCCTCATTTATCCCCGCCGCCTCTCGAGCCGTCCTCATGTCAAAGCGACTCGAAGAACAAGTTCATATAGACACTCGTACACCTGAGCCTACAGATGTAGAGTCCGATTGTCAACAGTCAGGAGCACTTCAGTCAGATACCAGCCTTGAGTCAATAGTGCAGAGCAAATATTGCCAACTGTGTGCAGGCAGAACATAAAGCGAGGGGGCTTTCTGTCTGATCTCCACACAAGGTGACGCAACTGTTCAAAGGGCAAATTATAGACTGCAAAATCAGAAAACACTGCGCTGTCTGTGCATGAGCTCATGAGTTAGACTGTGTGTCAAGTTGAATGAGCGTTGAGTTCCTGTCGGGGATGCAAATTAATTTGGGGTCAAACAGGAGACAAACGGATCCAGAAGCGACTGTTAATATTCAATGCGTCTGTAATACTATGGGATGTGTTGTCATTTATAGTTTTGCATTCAAGTGTTGCTGTAGCTTTACGGAATCAGAAGCACCTAAATATTTACAATGCGTGCTCCCAAAAATCTCCAACTTTGGCATTTATAACAAAAATAAGAGTTCAGACCTCCTGGGAAAGAAAATCAAACAACATTATGTGTGTTGGCTGCGACGTGCCCCGTCCTGACTGATCTGTTTACTTCAGCAAAACCTCACCCGGCGTGAGACCTGCTGGCGTGAAGGGCACTTGGAGAGGGGCAGTAATGCTGAGCGAGGGTGCGGTAGCTGGCGCTTATATTAGGGTTTTAGCTTGCTGCTGACTGCTGAGATTCTTCGGACAGTATCACAACATCAGTCGCAGTGGACACAAACAAAGCTAAACATTCACATGTGATGCACACAGTGCCGCCACTTCAGTTGATTTCTGGGAAGACTTGCTGTCGGGTGGAGAGCATGAGACACAAGATACATTGGGCGGCTATGTGGAAAGAAACGTTTGCTTATGTTAACTCACGGGGCTTTGTAAGATCTGTGTGACACGTTTCTTCTGCTCCAGAACGTTGAAGTCCTGCCGGAGATCGGGCGACATGTTCCTGTTTCTGATGTACTCCGGATCGTTGACATCGACCCGGTCAAAGTAGCGTTCCTTGGTCCCGCCACTAGGTGGGGGAGGGGTGGTCACGACCCCCTGATGGCTGTCCGCACTCATTGCCTGCTTCGCCTCCCTCGTTACTCAATGGCTGCGGCTGTGAATCTCACCTGAGGAGAAGAAAACCAGAGAGCAGGACTGGTTAGAATGGAAATCAGATTCTTGGAAAGTAGGAAAAGTTATTTATTGACAACGACAATCTTTATTTGCTGCCTAATAACTGTTATTTGCGGACCAAAGCGAGGTGTTGTTCTTTTATTTCGGGCTCCAGCAGTCCTGGCAGCAGAGGTTTGCATACACACATTGTGTCACACTGTACACACACAGACCAACCACCCAACAAAGCCTGAAGGGAGTTTTGTTCATTCGGGCCGTGACTGCTGAGTTGGTTTACTACCACTGCTCCTTCTCAGGTCAGTTGGCATGACAACAAGTGCTTCTCAGGATACAGAAAGCACGACAATGAAGGCAACAAGTCTGACCTCCTGTAAGCTTTATTGTCACGCCGAGGTAAAAAGAAATATGACAACAATGTGTTCACCTTGAGAAGCGATTCGTATTTGGACACACCTGAGAGTACGTTAATCCATCAGTTTAATAATCTGTGTTATTCCTCCCTCCAAGAATTTAATATTTGCATTGAAGTCTACTGACATGTTGACTAATACACAGACAGACAGAATATACAAAATCGCATCGTTGGTTGCTGTAGCGGAGGATAAGCTGGGGGTGTATTAGGGAGGGGCGGGGCTTATGGGAGCTCTACCAGATGGCGTCTTGGCTCAGGGAGCAGGGGAATTACCGAGAGGAAGAAAGTGTTAAAGAAAGGGGTCCCGCTGCTTTCCATCTTCAAAGGCTCAGCGCTCGTCTGACAACAGACGGACCGAAATTTAGGGATTACCCTGCTAAAGGTGACTCCTTCTTCCATGTTCACCTCCTCTGCTGTCAACTTATTATGGCGGGAAACGGGGAGCTGAATGAGGACGAGATGGTTTAGCATATGTCGCTAAGCTACTCATCCAGGTCAAATACCACTTAAAAAGATGGCTGAGATTAGTAGTGACACACAGCGACAAACATGAATCTTAAACACACCCTGCACAGGGGATACATGTGTGTCCGTGCAGCGACCACACATTGTACAAGATGCACTTTCTTGTATATTAAAATATATAAGAATGAAAGCAACAACCGACCTTGTGAAGGATCATGAAAGATCTCACAAAGAGAAAATGAATAGGTAACTATCAATTCATTCTTCTTGCTTGTCCTGGTTTTATTATATCAAACTGAATATTTCAGGGGTTTAGATTGTTGAATCGACACAAAAAAAAGCAATTGAAGATGACAACTTAGGCTTTGCGCTGAATGATTTCCTTTGTGGTGTGGTGTTATCTCTCAACCAGAAAATCCAGAGGAACGCAAGAAACCTCTCCCTCGTTCTACCTGCCCCCCCCCGAACTAAAAGGATCAGGAGATTTATACAATGGAAACGGATAAAAAGCTGCCCAAAACTTCTTTAATTGAAGACAGCTGGGCAGCGCGGAGTTATGTAACCTGATATAGAATTCATCCTCCTGCTTGCCTGCCGTGTTCTGCTTACTGAGTGGTTGTGCACACTCTGCAGAGGGAGACGGGTCGGAGACAGACCACACCGTGATTCCATTATAATATAAGATGTGGGTACAGTGGGATATTACAATATTACATTTCCCTGTTCAACGTTTGGGGTCTCACAGAGCCCACTGAGGTATAAATACAATAACAGCAAGTGAAAATAATACTAGCAGAATTAACAAAATGTGTCCAGCTAAACACTTTTCTGCATTTCTCCTGACTTATTCAAATCCAAATATTCAAAACATCAAGTGGTAATCCTTCTCTCTGACACATGTAGTGGGAAACAAATTGTAAATTACTTGTCTCGACACCACAAGAGGAAAATATTTATACCGGATACGTTTTTTTAGACCGTAAGTGGACGATTGTGAAGGAAAGTTATTCCTGAAATTTGCTGCATGAGTGGAATTCGGCATGCAAGAATGCAACAGCTGTAGCTTCACCAAAATAAAGTTACACACACTCCCTCTCAGCCCAAAAACAAACCTCTCCATCCATCCACACACACATCACTAGTCTCACCAGGGCCCAGTAAGAAGACACACAACTGCAGCAGTCCCCCCCCTGCTCCCTCCCTCCCTCTGTCTCTGTCAATAGATCATTGTCCCGTCCCGAACCCTCTCGGTTTGGTCACATCCAGAGAGATCAACGGTTGAGAGGCTCGGGAGAGCGAGGGGGACTGCTGGTGGTATGAGACAGTGCACAACTAATCGGGGGAAGAATTCAATCTGATCCTCGTATTACAGCGTCGATGTTTACACAGTAACTTCATGCCTCAGGACAGATGCTCCCCTGTGATTCATGCAAACACCTCTGGAATTAGACAATCGGAAGTTTCCCATCAATGCCAAAACGAAATCCGAGATGCACTTGCCCTCTGAAGCTGTGGCACTGGTGGATAGTGGTGTAATTGATTTAAGCTTGATTAATCAGTGTCAGATAAACAGGGCGGGCTGTGTTTACCGAAGGTCACCAGACTGCGACTGCAGCCTGAGGCAAGGTGACTGCACCCTCTCACCTCATAACCTTCAGTAACCCCCGTCTCTCTCGCTCATATACAGCAGCTCTGTTGACTCGTCTCTGCAGCCGGTATTTGAACACGTTAGGACATTACACACTGAATTAATAAACGCGCATTCCGTAACGTGAGAGTCCGGCGGAGGGATGTCGATGCATGACTGCATTCCAGCTCTCAATTTGGGTTCACAGAAAGAGCTTCCTCTTCTCTCCCTGTTATGGGAGCCAACTGTATGTCACTACGACAGAATGCTCATCCATAATGCCTCAGTGCTCCTCTGACATTTGGAGCTCGACATGAGCCAAAGGCTCAGACAACACACAGCGCTCCATCTTCATCTGTTGGCGGGCAGCGAATCTGGACAGCTACATTTACCCATGTGTCTGTTGCTCCATCTCCCCGTCTGGCCTTGTCTGTCTTTATTTCTATCAGTCTCTTTCTAATACTATTTCATTTTCTTTAAATGTCTCTGCACCAAATGTTTGTCAGGTCAACTTAATTAAAAAAAAAAAAAAAAAAAGACACTAAGTTACACTCACACTCATCAATGTCTTAAACAGTGCTCACATGCCTTCACACACACTAGACACTACCGCACACCTATCTACACACCCCCTACACACACACACACACCTCATACCGTTGCCATGTCTGGGGGAGCTTCAAAGCATGGCTGCTTGTGTATCTACAGGCTGCCACCCCTCAAAATAGACGTTTGGGTTGTGTTACAACCCCTACAGCAACAATACCAGGAAAGAATCTGCACGTTGGCTAATTATATCCACACACACACAAATCTGCACACATGGACTTGTCGCGAAAACCTTATAAGAGCAACGCATGCACATACAAACACACGAACACAGGAGTGGGTGTGTTCCTTGTCTTAACACTCCTGCATAAGAGGTCCAGCAGTGAAGCTGGGGGACAGTGTGTGAAAGCCAAAAACTCAAGCAACTTATAGATCCTGCAGCGGCTTCACTATGACCATGTCAGCTCCCTCATGGCAGTTTGGTTCCTCGTGCAACAAGCATTCCTAAATGATCTTCTATTTTTGTTAAAGCACATGCTGAGGGCGACCGCAACACACTCGGTAGCGTCTCCCATCACAAACCGGCTCTGTTGTCGAACAAGTTGGAGATAATAACCAGAGGTAATCTTCTCTGGTGCTCACACTCAGTTACTGCCGAGCGAGTTTACAGTGCAGGAGCGTGTGTCTCTGAGAAGCCGAGCAGCCGTGCTAACATGGAATTCCCCTAAAATCTGTTTCAGGGGTGTAGTCTTTGGAGTCATGCTCTGGCAGCCGGTAGGAACACAATAAGACAAGCCTGATACCAGCACATATGGAAATAGGCCAAGCCCTACCAACCTTGTACTTCCTCTTTGGTCAGTGAATGGGAGAGAACAGGCAGTAGTAGTAGGCAGCTGAGGCAAAACACATGTCTATGTTTCTCTGTTGCTTGCTGTATGAAATCTGTCCCAGAGTCCAAGAGTGCGCCGCAGAGATGAGAGCGAAAGAAAGAGCGGGATGTGAGAGAAAGTGAGAGCCAGGCGGTGATCAAAGAAACAGTCCGTCCACTCGTCCATCCACATTCTCCATATGGATGTTCTTCTGTCGGGCTGCCAGCAAACAGCAGATTTGTTTCTTCCCAGATTCCTGAGTGCTCCGCTCCTCGGCGTTCATTAGAGAGAGACGTATCAACAGCTGTGAGTGTGTGTGTGAGAGGATCTCTCTCTCTCTCTGCGTGTGTGTGTGTGTGTGTGTGTGTGTGCCCTCTGCGAATGAGGGTGTGTGATTGTGTGGAAAAGAAGCTAAAGGAACCACGTGACGCAGCCTTAATCCCCCGCCCACTGGATAAGAGCGCACACACACACAGATCCATGCAAACACATACACGTACGGCCTCCTGGACCAATCAGAGCTCAGGCTCACACACTAAGCACCCCTCCTCCTCCTCCCTCGCCTGCCCTCTCTCTCTCTCTCTCTGTCTGGTCTTTTTTTCTTGTCTCTTCTTTTTTTTTGATCAATTCACTTTCTGGTCTCCCTCTCTCTCCCACATTCCACAATCCTCTCTCTCCCTCTGTTTTATGTCTCTCGTTCACACCCCTGATGCCCACCACCGCCTCTGGGCAACTGTACTAAAGGTCAGTGTTTATGAGTTTGGCCGGTAACAGAGTGCCTGCCGCCACACAACCTGCTGCAGAGGAGAGTGTGTTGCCTTTACTAATTTTAACTAGTTTGTACTTTAAATCAGCCCTCGGACCCTCCGCTGAGCACTATGGATGTGTGGTGATCTGGAACACTTAAGATCTCTAAAAGATTCAGCACACTGTAAAATTCAAGATTTTGAAAGAGAGCCATCCAAATTTAATGATCCATGGTCCCATCCCAGGGCAGCGGTCCGTGTCGGCCACACAGCACCTGCTGGTGATTCAGGATCCAGCCCGAGGCGAACCTTCTGCATCCTCGTTTGTTTGGCTGATTCCAGTCTCTTATCTGTTATTTTTCATCATGTTATTTATTCTAACAACAACTGCTACCGACTTTATACAGCTTACAGACTTTATCAGTGTTACTACACAAACACAACTGTGTATAATACAAATATATAAAGTATTTGACTATACAGCAAATATTAGGGATTCAACAATCCCATACTGATAACAGAGCAAAACTCATGCAACTGGAACGTGTATCTGCAACAACTGCAACTGCGACAACTTCTGCTTGTCCAGAAAGTTGTTTGATTTGTCTGCGTTGTTTTGAACGACTGGAGGTGTCATGACATCTTTTACAGCCTCCGTAGGGAGGGCATCACCAGAGCGGTCAGTGTTTGCCTAATCCGGCTGGCAGATGATAATAAAAGATAAAACAACCCATCATATAAACCTGGTCTTTGGGGGCCAGGGAAGGTCTTCCTCCCTGTCGCATCATCATGGCAGGAAATGAACCGGAGTTGAACGACCGTGACACTGAGACCACAATCTGAACCCACTGAGCCAGGATGAAGCTGAGCCGCAGACGACGGAACCACCAGAGAACCACAGCACACATGTTCTCTGGCAACACTTGGATGAGAGCCTATTCATCCGAAATACTTCACATTAATAGTGTTAAAATTTGTACTTATACAAGTTTGGAAACAATCCGTGATCGTCTTCTATGGTCATTCACCTATTTTGGCATAAAGTACATTAACATAAACCTCCAAGTTATCTTGGTAGAGCTGCAGGTTTCAGTGCCAAAGGTCTTTTGCAGAGGGCTCTTGGGTAATAAAAGGTTGTAGTGGACGCCAACTGCAATCACCTGACAGCTCAGATGATCAGGAGTTTATTGTTTCGGCTCCTGCCAGAGAAACTAACAACCCAGCAGCGAGAGACGCCAAACCGATCTGACGGCCTGCAACACGCTGCACCGACACGGAGTCCAGCCTGACAGGTGCATCTCGTCCTGCTGGCTTTAAAAAATAAAGCTACGTGAGCGCGACACTTCCAATGTCGCAGTGCAAAGTGGCGAAGGTTCTTTAACAGATGTTGCATTCTCCGACAGATACATACATACATTGTGTTATGCATTAGACAGACATGCACCGGGTGCTGACGGCGATGTAACACCGGCTGGTTCTTCTAAATGACATCACATGCATGCGGAGGGAATCTGTTGGGAGTTCTCTCGAGGCCTGAAGCCTCTCCTGCAGTCACCACATGACTGCAGCAGGTCTATTCTTAAAACTGCCCTGCAAAATAATAAAAGGTCTATAAGATTAAGTTAGAATAAACACTTACAGACTATAGGAAACACTTGCTATTTATATTCCAATGAAGCGCATATATGTCACGGTGATGCTGGAGAAACACACTGACTAGCAGAACTTTCAGCCCAGGCAAATGCTGACAGCGTCCGTCGTTGATTAGTCTCTCCAATCTGAATGAAGGAACGTTCAGTTCAATCTGCTGCCACGCTGATTGAATAGAATCAAAACCAGCAGATTGCACATGGCACATCCTTGTGTATCACCTCGCAATAAACCCAAATCATTCAATAATTGTATTTATTGGTCTGTGGATCATTCATTACCAAGTCCCAGGGAACAAAGAGCCTTCTGTCTGTGTTCCATACTGTCTCATGCTTGTTAAAGCTGAATGATACTTTACCGCTGGTAGTTTTCATTTAATGAATACTGAAACTTTATATGTTAACGTCAAAATACGTTTAGACTTCCTGACAAAATCTCATCCAAGAGAAATAATTAAACATGTGGTTCCTGTTGTTACGTCTTCTCATCGGTACAGGATGACTTTACTCTTTGTTGAGCAGCCCTGTTTCTGCACTGTATTCTCATCTGCAGTGCAGCGGATATGCCAAGGAAAGACTGGCATCGAAACCTGGTGCATCACTCTGCACTAACACACACACACACACACACACGGCTGTCACTGCCAGGCCTGACTAAGGGAAACAGAGCTGCCCACACTGCACAAGGCTGGTCGCAGCCACTAAATGCACAGTAGATCTTAAACACTGGTCAATATAAGAAGACACGGCTCTGTGCTGTAGATCGTGTGACGCTCGTCTGATTGGTGGCGCCTGCAGCTCACATCCTATGAAAGGGTTTTTCTGTGACGGACAAAGAAAGCATTCAAAGGATTCATCACGATTTTTTAATTCTATTGAGAAAAAAACTGCAAAATAAAACATCAGGACACTGAATCTTGAGCACAAGCATTAACACAACCCTCCTAAATTTACTCTCTAGAATTAACAAGACTGTTAAAACCACCGTTTGGACCAATATCCAAGGAGGAAGACACCGGCGGCGGCAGAGACAGACGAAGCAGAAGCAGGGAAGTGAGCGGGGCTACAAGCTAAGCTAAATAACTCGTGAACATCCTTCTCCCAAACGTACGATTCCTTTCTGTCAATGCCTGCTTCCAAAAGCTTTACTGACCAGAGTTGAAAGATAATGATGATTTATGATGTGTCAACACTGGTTAAAGTAGTAACCTGTTCCCTAGTTTCATAATGTTTCCGTAACGTGAGAGTCCGGCGGAGGGATGTATAATACAGGGAGCAAACAACATCTAACTTGGGACTGTCCCCTGACATGATTGGGATGACTCGTGACAGCTGTAGGCTCGTCTCCTTATGATCTCGGTCCTGTAGTGACACAAATTACTGTTATTGCTTCAGGTTTGCTCCGTGTGCTGCAATACAGACGACAAAAACACAGGCAGTCAAATACGTGGCTGATACTCTGCCTCCTCTCTGCAACTGTTATCAGGTTGGATGATTAATGGACCCTTGGAAGAACACAATTCCATATTTGTGTTGGACTCATCCCCTCCCTGATCCCTGTGATAAGTTATGGACAAAGACAAAACACAAAAGACAGGAAGACCTGAGCGTCTGCTGGGCTAAATATATACCTGCATCCATTTACTACCAGCGTGCTGTCAGTGTTTCCCAGCAAAGAAAACAAGCAACAGGAGAGGAGCGAGGGCACGTTCATTGGCGCTAAATGTTTTGGAATGCAAAATCACTTCAATTCAATTGTCAGATTAGGAACAGGAGTGTGTTAGAAAAGAGGGGCTGCGTTTTCAATGATATGTTGCAACTCTCCTGGAAGGCTTGTTATGCAGTGTCCAGTTGAGTTTAACCGTCACTGGACATTAAAGATATGTTTTAAATATGCAATAGAATACAGTGACAGATGACCTTTATCCTTCAATGTCGTCATATGTCCTATTTGTGTGAAGAACAGTCCAGAATCTTACATTAATCTTCAGGGCAAATTCCCCCACCTACGAGAATACAACACATTCCTGCGGGGATAGAAAATACATAAATTAAATTGATACCTGCGTGCCAAATGAAAAGTATTCAGTGGGAGGTTCATAAGCTTCCTGTTCTTGGCTTTCTGCAGATTTTATCTTCAGACCGAGTCAAACAGAAGTTAAATTTATCGATCAACAAAAGCACTGAAGTGCAAAAGCAGCAGGTGGAACAAATACCTGTCACTTTTATGTTCATAACAGAGCTCTAGAGGAAAGATTCCCAGCTTCCTTGTGCTCTTGTCATCCGTCTTTATGGTCGTAGGTGTTGCAATGAAGCAATAGAAGCAGTGGCCATGACAATATATAAACCCTCCAGGGCTAAACATGCAGTATCACGTCACCTGGTGAAGACATGCAAACACATACACAGAGAAGACATGTAGAGCTGTCACTCCAATGTTTATCCGGCTCTTAACAGCCTGTCTAGTTTTACACTCGAATGCGAGTGATCCTAAGTACTCGCTAATCCATGTTTGAGGGCTGAAGAGGCATTTAGAGAAAAGCTAATGTTTAACGCACTGAGACGCAGTCACAGTCACTTCCTGGAGCGCTCGGAGTGAACAATGTTGTCACTGTCGGAGCTGTTGTGTTGCTGAGCGGGGAGAACAAACACCCATAGACAGAGCAGACACACACACACACACACACTAACACACAATCGCAGGGATGTTGTCATGCGTGAATCCGAGGCTCCGGCAGAGAGATATCAGACTTCGAGAGAGACGGAGACAAGCAAGGAAACACAGTGTGTGTGTCTGTGCGTAAAGAAGTTATTATTATTCCCTCATTTCCTCCATTGATGGGGATGAAATGAGTCCTGGAAGTGACAATAGGAAGCCGCCGCCCAGTCGTGTCTTCGGTCAGATGTACTATTGCAGGTCAAGTTGAAAGAAAAGCCCTCCAGTGACCGATGGCTCAGGAAGTACAGAGTGTTGGCTGCGGGACATTTACAGCAGTTAGTGGACGCTCATCAGGAGCCGATTCTGATTCATCTGCCAAGTGCTCCTTAAATATGAAATGTCAATGAAAATACAGCCGATAAGTTTAGCTTCCACGAAACAATGTCACATGCGGAAAGTGCTTGTTATGAAGTAGTGGGAGGATGTGAAGGCTTTGGCTGGTGTTCATTCAGGTGCATCATGGTGGTTTTATCTGTGCTGTGTTTGTCGTAGGGAGGCCGTATCTGGACTCTTCTAATCAGGACGTACCATACCTGTGCACCGCTGTCACTCCCACAAGAATCCGACCAACCCTCCTGCTTGCCTTCATATCAGATAACCACAAACACACATACCTTCTCTATTCACTGTTGACAACAGAAAACCATACAGACCTTAGGTGAACACAAAGCACACACACAGATTCATAGATCTACATCTATGGTGCATGTTGACCCTCAGCATTCACAGTGGGACCAACGTTAGCACGTGTGAACAAATATGTTTCTTGTAACCTTTTATTCCACAAGGCTGGATACACAATGAAGCAACAGTAAGCTGTAACTGCAAGTGAGTGCCGGCAGCAGCAGGTATTCAAGTTCAAAGCAGATGTTAATGAAAACCAAGTCTATCTGGAAGTCCACGGCTCGCACAGTCACAGGATTCATGAATCAAACTTTGACATGAAAGACAAAGTGGACACAAACGTTCCGGAGACAAAAAAATGTTCTTTGTAGCTTCACATCCCACGAGCCCATTCCTCTGAATCAAAGCTGTGAAAGGAGGATACCGCCGACTTTTTAGCGTCGGTGCTGAAAGCCCCTTTGAGTCCATGAAAGCAGCCGATGTGTGGGCATGCATGTGCTGCTTTAAGTCAGTGCCAACACTGGAAAACACATTAATCATCATGTGTCAACCTTTAATAGTAGTGAGGGACATATTATCAGTGACCCTGCACACATGTTCTGGTCATCGTGTTTCCTTTACCGTTACAGATTGTAACATTTGTTTGAATGCAAACAAACATGAAAAGGAATCGTTCTTTGGGACACATGCTCATGTGTTGCAGGTAGTCGGAGGCGAATACAGCAAAGCTAATGGTTAGCTGACCTTAAAATAGAAACAGGCTGAAGCAGTTAGTCCACAAGCATCAAAATCAAGTTACAATTACTTCTAAAGCTCAGTAATTAACATGCTCAACATTTTTGTGACACGTGAGCACGGTCGCACTTGCAAGTATGTTGCAACGATGTCACGAAAACAAGGTCATTTAATAATGGAAAGTTTGAATTGATAATTCTCACTCTGACGTTGCTGCAGTACAGAACATTTTAAACAGTAAACTCTCATGTACATACTTTTTTCCCGCTTTAGGTACGGTGTCATTATAGTTTAATGACACCGTTTAACAACCCCTAGCTTGCAACCACACAAACAAAAACAATCCATCTCTGGGAGTAGCAACTGCTAACTGCTACCGTGTGTCCTCACCACCAGATATCAGTTTTACAGTCGGGCGGAGGTTAAATAGCCGAGCGGCCGTCGGAGCTCCATGGCTACACAACACAATTCAGTTTTACAAGTGGGCTGTGTGGCTGAATTAGCTCCGGTGTAAATCAAGCACAGAAAGAGGTTGAGAGAACTTCATGGAGTCTTCAACCATGACTGCACCGTTTTCTTCTTTAACGATCCCCCGGAGATGCTACAAACAAGAAGCATTTTAATGTTGCAGTTCAAGACACAAGCTGCAGCAGCGGACGACGCCCACTGAGGAGCATACGTTAAAAAACTGCTGTGTTCAGGGGAAAACTGGATTTCTCGTGACACTTATAGCAACATGTTTCATTGCTATTCAGCCTTTTTCCACATCACAGACTTTGACACAACCCTGCAATTAAGTTCGTAGTTGAATTCTTAAATGCAGACGCACAACAGGGGTGACGTATTGATCTTAAAAAGGTGTTTGCTTCATCATTAGGCTTGTTTTGTTTTTTAGTTCTATAATGTTTGACAGTCTGCTGTTTAATCATCATCTGGTTTCCGTGGTTTCTCTTTGGCTGTAAGCACAAGAGGAGGCGCGGTGACATCATTCTTTGTCGTTTGTCGTACTCCATGATACCAAATTGATTCCACAAAAGCTGAATTAGTTTTATCTGTCTCGACCAAGCGCTCTCCAATCCATCACAAAACAAGACAACCGTTGCAAAAGAACCAACGGGACTCAATAATCATTTTATCTCAATCATCTTGTTTTCATAATGGAGGAAGCCAACATTTAAATTGAGAGAAGAAAATGAGATCCTCCCCGAAACAACCCTTCCAGTCAGTTATTTATGAGTTCCAACATAATGTAATAGTTTAATGGGATCAGCGGTCATCTGTACCGAAATAAAACTCATTCATCTTTGCTCAGTAAATATTTCATGTTGGAAAAGAAAAGTTTAATTTGTATGATGGTGTAATAAATCAATATGATGTCACTGCAACTTCAAGTGAACAAAGTTGTGAGGCAGTATGTTTCAATCTATTCCACGTCTGCTCCGAGTGAGCTGAACTGACAATATTGTCATACACAAAAACAACCCTTCAAGTCAGTTATTTATGTGTTTTGATATAATTAAATGATGTCATTAGATCAGTGGGGATGGGTATCCAAATGTATTATTTTCTCCATGAAAAATTTGATTAAATGGAGATCTGGCAACAACAAAAGAACTCATCATCTGAAGACTGCAGCATGGCAGTGTTTCTGTATGTGGTCTTTATTCAGTAAACATGCTGTTTTTCCTGGAAAACCGCGGTCACGTGGCCGATCAATGTGTTCATTTCTGCTTTAGGGGGGGAAATACCTCCTTCAGAAAACCCTTGTGAAATGAAGCAGAACATTTCCAGTCAGAGAAACCAGCATTCTTTTCCACAAGGAAATTACGTCTTACCAGTGACTTAATAAATGCTCATCAACTGTTGGGCTTTGGTCCACATTTTCACACATTCTGAGATTAGCAGCTGAGGAACATAAAGTGTTTGAGTACAGATGAATGGAGAGAAGAATTCATCTTGTGTGAACACAAACCACTAAGGTACAGCACGAACACGACATGAGGAGCACTGGAGCTCCAGGGTTCATTGTCAGGTCACAAACTTTGTTTTACTTAAGAGGTGTTTGAGGCCGGAATTCCATTCAAATAAATAAAATTCCACAAAAGGGTCAATGATGTAACATGCATATTGAGTCAGAGTGCATTCTTTTATTTTGATATCTATTAATTAATGTTTTGGCATCCCAAAACCCCTAAATGCCACACAGCGCAACCATCAGTGTAAAAGATGAGACTAAGAAAACTATTAAAAATTTGTATTTCAATGATAATAATTCCAAAATAAAATATTATGCCAATTTGTATTGTTTTCAAATAAACCTCATTTTACAAATACCTACAGATTTACAGCTGTTGAGCTATTTGCAAAGCTTTTGTCCAGCAATCTGTACGTCCCAAATGTCAGGGTGTCACAACCACAAACGTGGGGCTTTTATTGTGAAGGAACGAGGTGAACTATCAAACAGAACATTACATCCTCTGAAGAACCCCAAGAGATCTTCATGGTTCGATGAAAAGTTTTGTAGACGTTTCTTAAACATTGATAAAAATACCTACAATCAAGTAAAGAAAATTCTGCTTGACACAATATATATGCTGTATATATACATGCAATATATATACTGTAGCAGTTGACCGCTGTCCAAAGGGGTACAGGTGTCCAGACCCCAGAAGATTTTTAAAGCCTCCTAACGGAGAACAAATCTGGTGTGAAGCTTTCTGGGCAAGTGAGGAGGAAATCAGAAGATTGGACAAAGCAGTTCCCTGTGAAAGAGATCTTTGTGGATACACCAGCTCATCTCCACGGGAACAGGAGAGATCTCCTGCTTCTCTTGCAGACCGCATATCAGCCAATGCCACAATCCAATTATGATCAACCTGCATACAGCCAGTTCTCAGGCCAGTTATCTAAATGGGAAGTTCATTTTGGTGAAATACAAAGATATTCTATATATCTGTTGTCTGTTCCAACGCACTGAACTGAGGGGGCGGAGTGCTGGTGTGTGTTGGGAACTATCCATTACACAATCCAAGGAAGCAGAGGGATTCGATATGTCAAGGTCTGTGTCTGGATGAGGTCATTATGCATGAAGCAGAACTGCTGCCCCATTACACCAACACACACACACACACACACACACACACACACACACACACACACACACACACACACACACACACACACCAACACACACACACATACACGCACGCACGCACGCACGCACGCGCACACACACGCACACACACGCACACACACGCACACCAACGTAACCAGGCACTCA
>CAAKHC010007959.1:12591-23030 GCA_901007825.1 Macroramphosus scolopax | reverse complement strand
CTGGTGCGTGTTGGGAACTATCCATTACACAATCCAAGGAAGCAGAGGGATTCGATATGTCAAGGTCTGTGTCTGGATGAGGTCATTATGCATGAAGCAGAACTGCTGCCCCATTACACCAACACACACACACACACACATATGGCCTCAGCACACAAACAGTCACACACTCACATAAGTTTCTATGGCAACTGCAAACAAACACTGTGCATGCGGTGACCCCACCCCAGCAGAAAAGAGCCCAAGAAGCCAAGACAGTGAGACAAAAAGCTAAAAGGATTGAAAGTGAGAGCAGAAATGAATGCGGCAGTAGAGGACATCACATCTGCTGGAGCATATGCTTCACTTTCTGCATGCTCCATGTTCTAATCATCGCAGGGATTTTAAAAATGTCACGCACATCGAGCAAGCAAGCAATAACAAATAAACTATGCTGATCCATCCTAAGACCATCCTCAAACTAAGCAACAGAAGGAAAAGCTTCACGTCTAAACACAGTGTTTTGTTTAGTCACTTGATTTCCCAAGACGATGGAGGAAGTATATGAAGTAACCTGACCTTCCTCATGAACCTTCTCTGTTGTTACACCACACAGGTCGGAGCCGGAGCACAACCTACCACACAGTGACAAATGACATCAAAAGGCCTTTTCATTCACCTCAGAGAAATAAACAGAAGAGCAACAATCGACAAGCATCTCTGTATCAAAGAGAAGGCCGGTTGTTGAAGCTGAGCAACGTCCGAGGTCAATTGACTTTTAAGACGCCCACATCCGCACATTAAAAGGACATTGGCATTTAGATGTTTTGTTGGCTGAATAAACCTCTGACCACTTGGCATTTTCCCTCTGTCCTTAGCAAAGGATATCCTGCCCTGGTCAAACATGTGTCCCTGCTGCAGCTGGTGAAAGGTTGAATTACCCTACGGGCACTAGTTTTAAGTGTGTTCACATAAAAGGGGCGGAGTTTCCACCAGATTATCAATCAGACACATGAGAGTGTAAAGAACCGCATACTTCACGCAGGAATAACAAGCCATAATCATTAACTCGTATGAGGAATATGAGTCCTTAATAGAGGCTAAAACCAACACAGTTTCTGCTGCAGCCGAAGCCAGAGAGGGAAGCTGGCATAAAAAAAATTGCTGACTGTGTGAATGTGTCGAATTGTTCGTTCCGTTAAATGAATGGGTTGCTTGGATGTTTTCGTATAACGTGTTAGTCAACAGGCCCAAAAGAGAGACTTTGAGCTCCAGCTTGGACCCATGTGTGGTGGGGATCAGATGGGTGGTCTCAACAGATTGGAATTTGGCCAGAGGGCTTTGAAGAGTTCTTTTTTTTTTTGTTTGAAAGAAAATCTCAGCACTCCTTCACCATGACAGGAAAGGAAACAAGCCGAGTCCTTCTCAGTGAGTCACTGTCACTGCCCCGTGCTTTGACCCGCTCTATCACATCTGACCGTGCAATGACACGCTGTCAAACGGAGGGAAAAGAGAACGCCCGGCGAGCATTTGTGCGTGTGCATGTGTGAGCGAGTTCCGCCTATGTTTTCCGGGCCTGTCAGGGTCCGGCCTTGGGGGTTGCGACACGAATCTATACAAAGCATCCATCATGGGAAGGAAAGTGGCGGCGACCAATGCTGATGACACGCAGAGGGTCAAGCATCTTGATGCGCAGACTCACAGGATTCTTCCTGCCTTCTCAATAGTTCATTGAGCATCCTCGTCACAAAGAGTCCATCAAACTTTACATTAGAGCAGACCAGAAACAATGTGTGCATTAGAGACGCTCATGCTCCCTTTCATCTCGCTGTTCGTCTTGATTCTGCAGCTGTATTTAAGCTGCGTACACATGGGGAGCGATTCGCTTGTCACTCGTCGCTCTCTCACCGACTGTAAGACGCTCACAGACATTCCAGGCTCTGGTTGCCTAGGTAACCATCTTGTGTACGTCCTATATGTCTCATCTCTCGCTTTTTCTGCTCCCATTGGGAGTCGCTTCAACCAAGTGGCTAAAAGTTGAGAATGGTCCAACTCTGCTAACCGCGCTTCACCAGCAGTTAGTTTGCCCGTCATCGTCGTTGACTTTCATTGACGGTCGTTGGTCCCTGGTGACCACTTTGACCCTCGTCTCTTTCTATGTGTTAGCAGCCGAGTCACTCTGTTTTATTTTGCATGAATAGATCGAGATCCTACTGAATGAACCAATTGGATAAATGCTAACTGTGTGAATGAGTTGACTCCTACAGTGTCTTTCTCTCTCTTCTTAAAACACCCTCATATACAAAGTGCGTATGAGTGTGAAGGAAGGACAAGCTTCCCGTCAGCAGGGCGACGGTGGCGCAAAGCCAGAAGTCAGGACTTTCTGTGGAAGCCAAGTGTGTAGGAGTGTGTGTGTGTGTGTGTGTCCTTGTGGTGCATGCATTGATGCATAATTGTACTACTAAGTGAGTTCATAGTTCATTTTAGGAGTCATTTCCCCCAAATGTAGGAAATACATCCAATATCAAAGCATCACTTTATTAGCATCACTCTTGCACCACAATCATAGTGGAAGGCCTCAGTGGTCTATAGAAACTCCAGATAATTAGACCACCAAGGAGAAAAATCTTCAAGAGCCTGGGCCCCATAGATGCCCTTTCTTCTTCTCCTGCCTCTCTTCTTCCTTTCTACTCGCTCCATTCATCCCCTTCGCTCTGTTTTCATCTTGACGCATGCTGCATTCTTTAACCATTTCTCAAGCTCATTTCTCTTTCTGCCCTTCTATAATCAATGCAAAACATCATGCGGTTGTGCATGTAAAACCAACAAGAATCATGTTATTGACCAAACGTGAGCATGCAAAGATTGATGGATCAATGGATCAAACATGACTCGCACAAATGTATAAATTACTTCAAAATTCATTATCAGCTGTTTGGATGTGGAAGAGTGTTTCAGTCTGTGTGTTTATTGGTCCAGCTGTTTCCTCACACATCCCTTATATTCCCACTTATACAACCGTGCACACACACAAATGAACCATCCTTCCCGGTCAGGAAGAGCTTAAAGGATATTTGAAGGGAAGCAATGCATTGTTCCTGACAACCAGTAAGCTATATGACTCACAGTCACACAGGAGGCCAAGACCTAGTGATGCAATCAGGAAGGAAAACATTGAAGCCTAGATTAACCAAGTAACAACCTCCACAGATGAACGCTCAAACTAATGAGCCGCAAACAGGTGATCCCTTCAAAGCTGCTACAAAAACATTATTTTAAAGGGAAATAGAAATACTGAAAACTGTGTGATTCATTTTGTTTTGAATGTAGTCTTGCTCTTATATCTACTCGGCATCTAGAGAAGAAGTTGTGTAGATTCTCTTGCGGCGTGCCTGTACTATCATCACACGTGTCCATGTCAGGCAGGGAACATACCAAAGGATCTGATGGCTGGTATCTTTAAGCCAACGCAGATTGGAGGCCTTTAAAGACACAGGACAAAAAGCAAAGCAGGCAAAAGACAGATTAGACGTCTGACGGCGGATCATGAAACATGAGGGATTATCTTTTCAGCCTTAGATGTCTGATCATTTTCCCGCTGGGATTAAGATCACTCAGACGTTAATTCAAGAAGAACTCCCGGAGGCGAATGGTTAACAGGAACTACACGCTGTCACTGTGCATGAGCGTCAACTGGAAGAGGCTCAGGTCTCTTGTCTGGGAATTCTTCTTGAAAAGAAGCTTTTGTTCTCTTCTTTTTTTTAACAAAGGCTGATTATCAAAACTGTCAATAACTAGTGATATCGACAGATTAATCTGCTGTATGACCCGGCCCTGCGTACAAGTAACCTGTTGACAATAGATTACAGAGGCTGTCACCGTATGCAAACAGTGACACAAAATGACCAGTGGGAGATGACAACATTGGACGCTCGGTTACCATGACGACACTGGCTTAGGGGCTGGCTCATGTGGACTACAAGCCTCTTAGATGGACATTAAATCATAACTGGCTCATGAGGTGATTTCAGTAACAGATAGTCGGTGTGCGAACCAAAGATTACCTCTTCAAAATGCTGAAGGAACCCGAGAGAAAACTCAACATCGGTCTTCAAGGAACCGAAATATGCAATATCCTGCTGTGACTTCCAAACACATCTACCTCACAGCTTTTGGGAAGATCTGCATCTGTTCCTGATGTCGTGTCGGCGTTGCGGTAATTTCACGTAATGATTTAAATTGACATGTAAACCGAGAGCCTTCAGAGGACGAACATGCGAGTGGAAGTGAAATGCACATTCTCACGTTACGTCTCAATTAGCACCGATTTGTTAGCAACACAGGTAAAAGGATCCGCCCCAGGGTCCACATTGCTGTGCCACTCTCAATTAGAATGATTGAGCACAGAGAGGCAGAAATAGAAAGAAAAAGGAGGATAGAGATGGAGAAGTGACCTCAGTGAAGGCCTGCTGATGCAATCTCTGCGTCCTGGCCCACTGTGAGGGGAGTACGAAGTAAGAAAGATCACTCTGATACATTTCTCAGCTGTGCAAGGTGATATCACATCTACGCACCAATAAATTCCACTACTCCTGTTCTTCTCTCCCTCGCCTTTTTCCTCCTGCCGGGCTGCCAGCACCATCTTCATCTCTCCTACACTCTCTTTTGTGTCCTTATTATCTCCTTACCCATTATCCTTGGTTATTTGAAGACCAGAAGCAGGTTCTCCCTGCGATCAAGATACAGTGACAGCGGACGTAAGAAATGATCATCATTGGACAAGAGAACTGCGCTGAAACTACGCTCATTTCTGTTGTGTCTCCCACACACTCTCACACACACACACCAGTAGGTTGTATTACAGCATCTCCCTGAAGTTCTCCCCCTGTGCAAACCATCAGGAATCACGTCCACCAACAGCAGGTCGCTCTTAGATCTGGTGTTTTATGACTAAGCAAGAGGTTTTTTCCACATTTAAACTGAAGTCATGGAAGATTTATGGATAGTTGGTGAGCAGCGTCTAGCACGACCGTGCATTTCAGATGCTAACTCACCATAGAGAGGGACGCCAACTGAGATCGGACAATATTGGATGGATTTACCAGAGGACCCTGGTGTAGAAGAACCAGTGCAGGAGGAGAAGATGGCAACTCCTTGCTGCGAGTGCGAGCTCTCCGGCTCCTGCCTATGTTGCTGCTGTACTCCTTATTAACGCCTTGTTATATATTTCAACCTGGCTAAGGAAAGGCTTGTAGTTTGTGATATTACTATTAGATATTGTGATTAGTTTATTGAAATGCAATTAGACATGTGGGCGGAAATGTTGCCATTACATCTCCGTCCTTCTCCGGTTGCCTCCCTGTCGCCTCCAGCCTGTGTGTGAACTCATCCATCTAATCCTTTTCCTGTACGGCTGACTGAAACCTCAGCGTTCATTTGTCTGACTCTTTGTTTGCCACCCAGTAGAGGGTGTCTGCCCCCCCCCCCCCTCCCCCCTTGTCACTCTCCATTCATCCCTCCATCCTACATCTCCCCCTTTCCACCACTCCCGCTCTCCTCCCATCCCTGTGTTCCTCCACCTGTCTGTACTTTGCTTCAGTCACACCCACCCTCGGCTTTCATCTCCCTGGTCCTGCATCAGGTCCTCATTTTCTCAGACTCCCTGCCCACTCCGTCTTACAGTGCAGCGCCCTGGCAGCCCTTCAATCTTCCAGCCGGGGCGGAAAAATAAACAAGCGTTCACATGTACTCAAGGAATTTTAATGACTTCCATAACTCTGGCTTCTTTACCTGACGAACCCCAGGCCGTGAACGGAAAGCGAGGGACTCACTGATGACGACCTGGGGAGTTTGAGCAAAGTTGTATGTTGCTTGAAAAAAGGTTTTCTCAAACAATAGGAACAACTCATAGATAACATTACAAAGTAAAAGCCTCCTTCCCGCTGCACCGACATCTCCTCAAGATCTGTGGGTCTTCTGGATTCCTTCATGCCTATCACGGGGAATAATCCAGTTGGAGATAAGGGCTCATTCTTTTTTTATCAGACTCTCAAAGACATTCATGGTGTTCAATTCAACTGTATTCAGAAAAATAAGACAGAAGCATTGGATTGTCCATTTTAATACCTTCCACCTCCCTCAGAAATTAGATTTGTTTAGATATTAGATTACCTCACTTTGTTTTAAGCATAGACAGGCCTTTTCAGAAACAAAACACTACTGCACACTAAAAGGTTTCCACTTCCAGAACCGCTTTTAATCTGAGGCACCTGGAGCAGCACCGAGGATATGCATGCAACTACGAAGTGTGTTTCTGTGTGTGTGTGCGCATATGGGAGAGAGAGCAAGACCTCCAGTTTGCAGTGATTAGTGTCGAGCAGCGGCTGACTGTCAGGTGTGAAAACCCTGTTGAGAGTGTATTTTAAAGGGGCCACGACCTGCAGAATGTAAGGTTGAATCTCAGTGACCTGACCTGAGAGTCAACAAGGAGAGCTCTGTCGAGGGCCGGGGCAGGGCAGTAAATCTGTGGGATTACTCGTCAGGGCAAATACTGAGACCTGTTTAAGAGAGCCATAAAAGGTTGTTACATCGTACTTTAGACTACGATTATCTACTTCCTGATGTTCCAATGTGATTTCTAATAAATACGAATAGACTGTCTGTACATTGGTCATGACTACAATTTGTATTAAAATGAGGTCTGCTTCACATCTGTGCTACTTCCTTCCCGCCTGGCCTCCTCTTCACCATCATTAGCCGAACATTACGAAATGGGACAATACATTTTATTCCAGATATGTCAGCAGAGGGGAACACCCAGCCCACTGGCAGGACGACTGTTTAGATTTCTGATCTGCTCCGTTCTGTTTTTCTTTCCTTGGACCAGCTGCAGAGGAAATGACAATAAAGGGGGGAAAACAACAGAGATTAATCCGACCTACCGACTTTCACTGGCTCATTTCTCCCTTTATGTGACCCAAACTGGTCTTTTTCAGTGCACACTCAGGGACTGTAGGATGTGTTCTCCATCTTGCAGCCCACATTCGTTGGCCCTGGGGTGTGAACCCATAAAACAAGCTTATGATGTTGTTAGAGAAGAGCTGAACCTGACTCTCTTCCTTCCTCTGTGTGTATAACAGAGTGGCACAACAGGTTTCATGGTCCTCTGACAACCTCGGTCCTACACTGTAAATGAAATTCTTATCACCTTACACACATTGTTTTCCTTATCTTTAACTTACAGTTCGTGTTTGCATCTACATTCATTTTATTGATTTACATGCCTTTTATAATCTGTTATTCTCTCTGTAGTTTCTCCCCCGCAGACAGAGCCTGCAAGAGCACGTAAGAACCTCTTTTCCAGTAAATCTGATTACTACAGGTCAAGATGAATCAGTATGACGACAGGACAAGCAAGACTTCTAGACGGATTCCAGTTTGTTTTACAAATATAAGAAACAATAGGAAGTGGAGCAAAGTTTACAGCAGGGACACTAGTTTGAGAATAACAGGACTCACAGACAGGAGATGAATGTTGAGAGTTGAGACAGAGGTTTTCTCTTTTTTTTGTGTGTCTCCATGAAAAAACTTTAAGAATTTGATTCCCTCAGCAGTTACTCTGATCCATTCGCACAGAAAACAATGAGGGTGCCTGGTGAAATACCACAACAAGGAACAAAACTATTAAGAGTCCCTAACTTTTCTTCTGATTCTTCCAGCTTCTTGGTGTTGGACCCATAATGCAAAGCAATACTGTGTCAGTATATTCCCAGTTTTCCCATCACATGCCTCACATGGCATCTTGCATGTCTCAATGCAATTGACACAAATTCCATCACCAGTTTTGCACTTTGTAATTTGGGAGACTGATTGGTTAAAAGATCGTAACTGTGGCGAACAGCCTGGGATTAGACAAGAGGTTTGGTTAAAGCCAAATGTGAAACCACGATCGGCTCCAGCACTGAGGACTGCAGCCCCGCTCGGACGCAATTCCCTTGATGGGAGGTGTCGGAGTCAAACTGGAGTCCCTGATCTCTGAGCTCTGCTTGCATATCCACTTAAGGAGGAGAGAAGCCTCATCCTAACTCCAGGTTGTAGTTAAGCACGGAGGGATGCCAGAACATAAGAAAGACAAAGATTTAGGGGGAAATTGGTAAACTGTGAGCTCAGTCTCCTCGGGAGAGGCAATATTTCCCAGGACAGAGAAGCTTCCCATTGAATGATGAAGTCATTGTTTTTGAGCTTCAATAACAAGGTTCTGCAGGACTTAAGGTGTAGCACGGGGATATGAGGGTGTGCATGTCAGTGTGTGTTTGGGCAAGCTGTGTATTAAGTGGGATCTGATGAGGCTTATGAGTAACAAAATATGCTTCTACCTTTTACCCTATTTCCCTTTCTCCAGTTACACGGTACTGCAAATCCCTACAAACATACCTCACATCTGGATCAAACTGACAAGCCGTCAACAAGCTTTGTCCTTTTTTTCAATTCTCACTTTCCTCCAAGAACTCAAAGTCTAGCCGAGCGGACGGAGACATTAACACGTATCGCCCGACATTTGTTAGCAATTAGTATGAAAGCCAGCGAGGCGTCAAGCTCAACAATAAAACAAACTCATAAAACACCGTAGATCCCTTTTGGTTGCACTTATCACAGCTAACGAAAAGCTGCTTCAGTTTGATGTTGTGGTTTCAGACTTAACTAACTTCCCTTAGTTTTACTAACTAATGCTAATAAACGCTGATGATCAAAGCCTCCTTTCAGAACAGTAATATTGGTGTAAGGTGGCTGATATTACTGACAAGACACTGGCAGAGACACTGTCCTTGAGCGGAGGGGGACAATAGAATCTATATATCAGGTAAAAACATCTGCACAGACAACATGTATCCTGAAGGATCTTAGCAACATCTAAGAACAAACGTGGCTCTAAAAGACAAGAAAAAGGGACAAAGAGCATGAGTAATAAATGAGTAATATTTGCAGATGGGGATAATCGAATTGGATGACCTGAGGCAGCTAATGGAAAGTTACTGTTGGTCATAGCTGTCAGGGAGAAAGAACTTGTTGCATCTTGTCCTGGAGGCCTGAGTCATCCGGTGGTTTTGGTGAATATTTCACAACTAATCGGTGAACAGTTTCATTTCCGTGTCCACCCATGGTATCCATCCTCCGAGTTACCATATAAGGTCCGTTCTCTACCGGGTTCATCAATCTGTTGAATATCGGTTGCATGCAAGTATGAAAGGATATTTGGCAGATAAAACAAAGCAGGACGTTACACAGTACGTCCAAAGTATCTGTCATCTATCTGCTGTAAATACAATCCTAATTTAGGGTCTGTGAGTCCGGAGAGAGACATGTCAGCAGACAGGTTCAACAAATGCTTCCCATGACCTCTGACCTGACCAGGGCCATCTATTAAAAGTGTTGGGAAGTTTTATTGGTTTCACCTCACAGGACTTTAACTCAGCGGTCAAGGCCGACTGGGAGCTGGAGGGTCAGAGGGGTCCAACCAATGGAGGGCAGAGAAGGCTGACATTTCAATCTGCATTACACACACACACGACATCAATCTTTCTTTCTTGGAGGCCTTTGTAAGAATTTCATTGGGTAATATAAGTGAACTATATGTGGGAGAGCACATGAGTCACCCAGCTAATGTCAACAAAGATGTGGATTTAACCCAGAAGGAATCGGAGGATCATTCAGCTTGGTGCAGGAGAAATTCAAAGGCACTAATTCCAAAATAAAATCATCTTGACTGTAACAAAAAACAACGTCCATTTAAGTTCAAAGATGTTATTCTCCAGCTTTTAGCAGAGAAACCTGATCACAGTGCGTTCGGGCCCCTTCACGTGCACCTGAGATGTGTGCAGTCCTTTTGTCAAAGCTCACATTTATTCCCCTCGGTGGGACCCAGCCCAAATACATTTGGTTTAACTTAAAGCTGGACCGCAGTGTTCAATCAGACTGGAATCACAATCATAAAAGAACGCAAAAAAACGGCAGAACCTGACAGCAAAGAATTTCCTTCACGCGGCGAGCCAGCAGATGACGTCTCGAGGCGTTTGCATTCTTATGCAAACAACACTAATCCAAAACAAAAATAAAATGTGCAAGTATATAAACAAGACATACACACACACACAGATGCACACACACACACGGTCGGGGATGACTTTCTCAAAAGCAAAATGAAATGCAGCTGACTGGGACAGCTGGAAACCATGCTGCATGACATAATCACAGGCAGGCAAGCCAAACTATTTAACGCGCATGCATACACACACACATACCACACACACCCACACACACGCACACGCACAATTACATAAACCAATGATTTACAACATAAGAAAGGATTGAGAGCAACACCCCTTTATTGGATAAGACAAACCCTTCCTGTCTTGTAGAAACACACACACACACACACACACTGCTTTGGTAATTAGAGAGCA
>CAAKHC010007959.1:0-12571 GCA_901007825.1 Macroramphosus scolopax | reverse complement strand
AAACATGTGAGTTTAAGGGCTGTGTATAAGGAGACATACACACACACACACACACACACACACACACACACGGTCCATCATCCCAAGTGGAAACATAAGGAAAGGAACTGGAGAGGTGCTCGGGTCACCGGGACGATACTTCACCATTAAAAGCGCTCAGTTCCCCTCCTCAGCCTCAGCATGGGGGAACAGTAACTTCTTCCAGATACTATTTAAATGTTATCAAACCACACATCCAGTGTTGAAGTGTCATAAGTCACATGAACCGCTGAGAGATCCTTCTTCATTTACCACAAAGATACATCTCAGAACCTTCACATGAGAGCAAGCATGTGGTGTTGTGGTGTTTGGAGGGTAACCACCTCAGGGGAGGATATGAAGGTCAGTGAGACGGCCTCAAGGGTCGGCCCTTCGAAAAAGCACAAATATGAAGACAAACCCAAACAGAGTCTGTTGTGACGGACCTGTTTCTATTACTACTGAGAAAGAGGACGACACATGTTCGATAAGACATCTCCGGATTCATTAAAGGACCAAGGTCATGGACAAGACAGCTGCAGGCAGAGGTGAGCAGTGGAATTTACACTGGATTTAAACGCCTTCAGAGCCGAAGAACATCTGACACTGTCATTCAAACTGAAAATGTGCTTTGGTGATGGTGCTGCAGGGACTCAATTGCATTGTTGTTTTTAACAAGCGATGCTTTTCCTTTGCTTAGTCTGTCAGGAATTAAAAAGGGGAGGAGGAAGACACCGAAATACACGTTAGTCAATCGTAGCCACATGTGGCCCAGACAACATCCACATGTGGTCTGAGGGATCTGATCTCACTGCGTCCTGGGTGCGTTCACACTTGTACTTGCTTCACCGCTACACGCACCCAAAACAAGTCTCTACTTAATCTCTTTCATACTTCATTCCTGCAGACGATTACAGTTTCAGATAAAATGCACAGCGGAGGGGAACAAGTTCAACAATCCGCTGAAATCAGAGAACATTGAGCTGAAGATGTCTGCAGATTTCAGCGTCGGTTCTTGTGTTAAGGTTCAGAGAAGGAATAGTAAAAACCCTCCAGAAACGTGAAGCCTGGAAAACATCTGTTCCGTTCCGTTCGATCACGGAAAACATCTCAATAAAAAGGCTGCTACACATTTAGCAAATTCAGGGCCTGAAAACAAATAAGTGCATGAAACAGAATGAAAGTGCAACCAAACCACAGATTTCCACATCAATTATCCATCTGTGAAAGGGGGATTTTCACAGAAGGAACCAGAAAACAACCAGAAATAGAAAGGAGCTGCACCTGACAGATCTTTATCAGTGCTCACTCAATGGTAAACAAACACCCATGAAAAGAGAGTTTAATGAAAGCACTTGTCCGTATCACTGCGCCTTTCCCTCGGGGGCAAGAGTGGGATGGGAGCCGCAGCGCGGGAAGCAACTTATAAAAATCCTAAACTTCTGATGGCGACTAAACACAGGTAGAAGGTCGTCTCTTATCAAACCCAGTCCCCTCTGCAAACTACAAACTGGTGGACCCACCCACTCGCTCAGCATGCTGACACTTGAGAGGGCGGCACCTCTCCTGTGCACACAGAAAGCCATCTCAGTCCCATTCACAGCTCCCAACTCTATTCTTCTCCGCAGTAAAAGAACCCTCCATCTGAAAGGAGGGAAGAGGACCTCTGCCGCTTTATTTAACATGCTGAACCCACCGAAGCACCCAAAGCAGAACATCCATTCCTCCCTGCTTAAAAGTTAGTGTGAACTTTAGATGTGTGCAACACCAGCAAACACACAGAGGTCATCCGTGATTCAATCTTGAAACCCTGCACGAGTTTATAAGAGATTAAAGTTCTCTTCCCAGCTATTGTCGGCTACAAGAGGCAGTGAGAGTGGACGGCGGTGAGGTAGCAGCCCTGATGCTGGAGAACACAGCGTTCATTATATCAGTCACAGAATATAAACACTGCCGGAGCACGAATCATGCAGCTAGAACTAAATGAAGAAACTGCTCTACAAACCTCTGGGTTGGACGGCCAGTAACACTGAATGTTCCTCCTCAGCCGGTGGATGTGATCCACCTGCACTGCAGCTAGTCTGGTGCCAGTACTGCTGCTGTCTCTCTCTCTCTCCCTCTCTTTCTCTCTGTCTAACAGGCCTCTCCCATTTCAGCTGAAGCCAGAGAAAAACTGTTGCTGCAGCTGTGCTCCTTCCCTCATGCTCCTCCTATCTCCCTTTATTTTAGTGCTTTTCTGTCCCGTCCAAAGCAGGAACGTCTGTTTCATCTGGTTCTGTGCAGAGCGAAGCACAACTCATCTGCTGCAGGAGCTGCCGAGGACGAGCCAGCCTGCTGTGAATTCAGGGGGAGTGGGTGGTTGTGCAGGGGTTGGAGAGGGAAAGGGGGGAGGGGAAATTGTATATAGATTGTCACACACACACACACACATAAGTGAGGTGACAGGGTCTCCCTCCCTCAGGGTGCTTCAGTAATCTTTTGTGAAGAAGCTGTAAGACTTTTTCAGGATTCAATCCTTCAAAAAGTCTTTAGATCGGTGCAACAAACAAGCGATTCTCAATTTGAAGTATATCTTTATTCAATCCTGGATTTACTCCGTCAGTTTGTTTCCCTCCTCCCATTCTTTGTGTCCTTCCCAACACTTTCTTATCCCCCACACCAAACTTTTATCTATTCCCCCTCTCCTCGTCTCCCCTAAATCATTGTTGCAAGATTTTCTAAAGTTCTTGGTGAGGAAATAATGCAGTGGTTTCTTTCAGCCAAGGTTGCAGGGGAACCTTCCCCTACTTTCCCTCCAATAAAAGGGCCCCACCCTCCCCATTATCCCTGCAGAAGGCAACAGCACTTGTCCTGATGGTGTCCTAACAAACCCTTCATGTGAGGAATATCCCTCTGCTCAAAACTGGAGAGAAGTTCTCCAAAAGAGCAGTTGGTCTTCAGACACTGACTGATTTGCATTAAATATAAAGTTGTCGAGATTCTGGTGTATTTCCATTTAATGTCAGACTACTGAGGAACTCAGATGTTTTTAGTTTCATGACAGCAGTGTTTGCTCTGTTTTTTAACTGCAGTAATAAATATCGGAGGACAAGGGAATGACATGTAATTAGCATGTGAAAGGCCGACTCTCCGACTTCACACTAGTCCGGCGAATGATTCCCTCTGCATCTCCTGACGAACAAAACAAAAGAAAGACAAAACCTTTTTCAAAGGAATATATCAATTTTTAATGCTGCTTTCTTCAACATGCCAGTACGACGATGAACCTTATGCTGACGAGCACAGACACAAGGCTGTCAGTTAATAAAGGAAATAAATACTACCGTCCAAGGCAAGCATGCCAGCTGAGCTTAAATCAATTCACAATCAATTATTCAGGCTGAGTGAGGGGGATTACAGGCAGACACAGTCCAGCCAAGCTACTCTACCCAGCTGTCAATCTCTAAGTGGCAGGGATTCCCTGCTTTCCCTGCTCGTCTGTGTGGTTTTCACGTTTGTTCAAACCGCGTCGACTCCACGACGAGAGAATCAATCCCTCGTGTGAGCAGTAAAACTCCCTCGCTGGAAACTATTTGGTTGTGGTGTGTTCAAGCATCACTGGCATAAACACCGTCCTCGGTCTTCACGGGATTAATTCGTAATTACATCTAATGCTTGCAGGAAGACGGTGCACCACCGAAAGCATTAGCTCCCGATAAAACGTCAAACATACATTTATCAAATCGCATATTAGTCCCAGGAAGCTGCACGACATGCAGCTCTCACGGTCTCCGTCCAGCCCTGCATACCTGTCCCAGAATAAACCTCACCCTGTGGCCTACCCCATCATGGCTGAAGCTGAATGCCTCGTCTAACATTAGCCCAGCAGTCTCCAAGGGTTCAAACGGGATGCACATCTAGATTATTTATGAGCAGGACAGCCGGTTATAATTTTCTACAATACCACTTTTAAGGAGAAGACGGAGCGGTGCACTTTATAATTAGCCTTAAAGGAGGTTATTATATAGTTCAATCTTAAGTCAGTGACTTCAATCCACAACGGTAAATTATTCTACGTTTAAATATGTTCCGCACATTCCATGGATTCATGCAACAAATCTTACAGTGCTCGACTGTAGAATTGCTGAAATAAAGTGTATCCACGTGGGTTTTTACGATCCCGATGTTTTATCTCCCCGAAGAATCACAAAAGCTACAGATGCAACTTTGAAAGCAGAAATCTTCGGCTGTAAAACCGCGTCCCCGCGCAGGCAGATAAATATGAAAGCCAAGCACACATAATTCTCAAAGAGTTGTCTGTTCCTGCTGAAACAGAAAGCACCAGTGACTCTTCTGTCTTCCATTAGATTTAGCGAACAAAGACGTGAAATATGGCGACCTCCTGGTAGGTGGCAGCAGGATCAACAACAGCTGTACTCTGTGATCTGTGTTGCATTTAAAATACCCGTGAATGGTCCATTTCATGAGCCAATAACTGCGTTAATATTTCATGATGTATACTTTATTACCTATCCCGGGTAGAGCTATCAGAGACGATGTGTGTAAGAGGCTGCCAGTTCTCACACAGGAGAATAACAAGACACAATGATGATAATGGAAAGTTAAACGCCCTTAAAGACCTGGAGGAAGTGTTGAGATTCACCTGCAGCGGGAAGTAATTATGTTGGGTGGTGTCACGGTGGAGCAGGGAGGCCTGAATCAAACCAACTGACTGGCTGTTCTTAGAAATATGAGACATGTGTGGTCAACAGCTTATGCAGATGATTACACATTCCTTATTAAACTCTTTCAGGAATTCTATACGTTTTCTTCTGAGCTCTAGATGTTTATGAAATATGACATTTAATATATAATTCATTCACACACGTCATTTTTATGTGACTAAAACAAATGGCCCGAAGCACTTAGCTTTATTAATTATCCAAATCTATTTTTCATTCTTTATTCCCAGCATTCGGTGGACTTGCGTCCCGGAGGCGAGCTCCCGTCCCAGCGCGGGGAGCGAAGACTCTCGGCCTCTTGTGGGATGGTGGAGGGGAAACGCTCCTTTTAAATCCCCATGTTGACTGTAACCCCATGTGACAGAGGTAAACACGGTGTCTCATGTAATAAGTCAACGTCTGGCACAAGGTCAGGAGGTGCTCATTACTGTCTAAATGCACACTGAGACTTTAACCTACTCCTACCAAGTGGTGGAGCATGTGGAGGCAGCGAAGGAGAGATCCAGACAAAGGACTTGCTGCCTCATGACTGACAACAACAACCGCTTTACTCTGCAACATATTTCCAGTGACGCCTTTACAATGTAGTTCCAGAGCTGGGAGGACATTGAGAAAGGACAGAACACATATTTAAGATAATTAAAGGAGGTTATCAGAACTCATTTTAGCACACAGACATACCAGAGTGGCCTAGAATTATAAGGAAAGAAACCCTAACAGACAACGATATAACCCTGAAAATACAAGGCTCAACACTGCTCAAAGTATTTTAGAGGGAATTTCCCTTTAACACTTGCCTGACCACTGTCGGGTCATTTATCTTTGGAGTGCTGAGGCGTAACACCCCTGTCTCCTCATCCTCCCTTTTCCTGCAAGTCCGTTTTCTGCTCCAGTGTCATGAGAAGGCTCTAATGAATCAGCCTATTGAGCAGGACACAACTGTGCACCGGCTCGACGCTGCCACAATGTGTGTATGTATGTGTGTATTACCATCCGACTTTCCCAGCCTCCCAGCACACAAAGCTGTCGTTTGTGGCCCCTCGGCGATACAAGAGCCCGAATAGGGTTGAAAGTGAATGTGTGCGAGTCAGTGCGTCTTCACTGTATGTGTCACCAGGCTTGTGCAGGCAATGTGTGTTGGATTAATACGCAACCATGTATGTTTCCGAGCACAAGAATCAGGACGTTATCTGAGTTCAACTGTCTCCGTGTGTCTGCATGTCTTCGGTATGTGCTGTTACTGCATCTCATTGGAACCCACTTGACAATTAAAATACCCATCATGCGGCTTAGAAACGAGTCAAACACAAAACCACGACACACAGCCTGACAGCCATAAAACAGATAATGCACAACCGCTGCGACAAGACCAGAGCTCGTTCCGTCTTGACACAAATGCAAACAGAAGAAACAGATCATATATATGGATGTAAAACAGACACCAAATACAGCACATGCACCATTAGGCAAGGACACAAAGAGCACCACCCAGACTCCTCCTCTGGCTGCTGTCAGGGCTGGCGACTGACTGAGAACACAGCTGGTGTTTATCAGGGAAACTTCCAGTCTGTGTATATTTCAAACAATGTGTCAGATCTTAGAAAGACCCCTTTAGATTAATATCAACGTGCATGATCAACACTGATGATGTGTGGGCCACAACTAGTGTTTGTAAATGAAAACGAGACGAGGATGAGGTGTTTGAATAATGTACTTGGTTGTTTCTTGGCCATGCTTTAAAAGCATGAGCCCGTTATCTAATGTTCTTTCTTATGCAACATCATTCTCACGCCGTCAATGCATCCAAACTGGCAGCGTCAATGACCAAAGGCAATTTATAATGAAGGTTTCCATCACAGATTAAGAGCAGGCAGATCTCAACAAGCCATTGAAGCCATCCTCCTTCTGTAAACTTATAATACAACATGACATTATCACCAGGTGCATGACACGATGTGGGCGAGGCAGCCGGGGCCGAGCTGCACGCCGAGACATTTGGGAACATCAAAAGGACGAGGAGACTTTAAATGAGGTCAGACAGAGAAGCTGCCTTCACTTCGCTGCCCTGCTGAGTGGAGGACAGCTTGTCTAACGCAGAGGAAGGGGAGACACGTGCAGACAGGGAGGAGTGATGCAGGAGAAGAAAAGAGCACGAACAGCCGCAGATGGGAAACTGAGAGGGGGTACGTGTCGGAAGTAGACATGGTGAGAAGAATGAAAATGACCCGTGGAAAGTTTTGACCTGAGCAGGAGGGATGGTAAAGCAATTATGTGAATTTATTTCTTGATTCTCCTCATATTTTCCCTCAGTTCATCCTTTCAGACGTCATCATTGTGCAGACACCATTGGAGCCCTCTGGTCTTCTCTTTTTGTCCTACTGATTTACGTCTTTGTTCCCTGGTTACATGTTAAAAACATTATAAGAAACAAGTATTTCTTTCACCTTACATATCTTTTATAATGTTACAGTAGGTTTTCTTACAAGAATCGTTAGTATTTTGTCTCGTTCCATCTCACTAGATCGCTAACTATTCTATAAGTCAACCTCCAGCTACAGCTGGAAGATGAAAGAGAAGGGCTCATTAGAAGGAATGAAAACAGTAAAGTTGCTGGCGGTAAACCCAAAACAAGGAGCTGAAAGATGCTAAAACACCACACAGAGCCGTGGGAACTACAGAGTGTCGTATTATTCTCTGATGATGTCATACAACAGATAATCACTTTGATACTCGCAGTCATTTAACCCACTGTTTACACAAAACAAGAGAAACCTCAAGGAACCCCTTAAGGGCTGACTTGACTTATTACCACAGCGTGACAGCATCTCACAGACACCTAATCAGTTTCAGTAGCGTGTATTTATCTTGAACTCTGCTATCAGTGCAGGATAAAGTCAATCACAGAAAGCACTATGAAACTCATTAGGGGATTAAATCAACAGCTGTTAATCCACTTTCTATTGTGGTGTAATTTATAAATGGAGCATTAGAAGCTTAGCCAGCTGGCTTAGCTGGTGTTTGCACTTAAAATGGCAAACATGTCCAACATCTCCGGTGGATAATGACACTGGATCAACCTGCACGGCTGAATGGGACAATCAAAAATATATATATATATATATATATATATATATCTTATTATGAAATCTGAATGTTAAGTGGATAAGTAGATATCCTTCATGGAGCAAATGATAAACATAAACTGCCTGTTTAGCTTTGGTGCTACAAATACAACTGAACAACCAAAGCAGCCGGACCGTGAAAAGGTCCCATGCAGGGCTGAAGTACCCTGATATGAACGTCACCAAGCTGTCTGCAACAGTACTTCAAGACAATCTGACACATGATGCGACGCGTCAGCGAGTAGGTCCACTTTGTTATTTTTCCCCACTGACCCTGCAAGCGTCGGAAACAGAGACTGGAGGAACAAGAGAGATAGAAGATGGGAAATAGAGAGAGTGAATGGGAAGATAAGATTAAGCGATGGGACAGTGATCTCTCCCAATATGAATTCCTGAGTTGCATCATGCATCATAATCTTTATCCCGGGGCAGTGGCATTGTACTGCTTTAGTTTATCTAGGTAAACCTAATCACTGAGCAAATTAGTATGAGAGTCAGAGCCGGAGAAAAGCATAGAGGAGGGCGGAGGAGGGCGGAGGCGTTTGGACGACACGCCAAAACTTTCCACATCAGTCAACACCACATTTTACTTTTTCCAATTTATTTCCCATCAATCAAATCTGTTATGGTGTGAAATAATAGTGAAAACAGAGTTGTGCTGTTGATGCAATCCACAGGTGTTTTAAAAGCTTGTGCAGAAGTTGAAACGGTGCGTGTTGATGTAGGAATCCTCACCTCCGACTGGACCGCTTGACTCAACGATGTCTCACCAACTGAGGACAAAAACAAAACACAGAATTAATTCCTGCTTCCAGTAAAAGGTCAAGAAATATGTCGCAAGTAGAAGCAGACACAATCATGTTTTTATCGAGCCTGTAGTGGCAAGACACAGAACCCAAATTAGCCTGGCGTGACCGGGGATGGAAGGAGGTCGTCTCTTCTTATTACCCTTAAAAACTCTAATTCTGCATTTTTGACAAGAAATCCAATCAAAGAAGATATTCTTTCGAAGGGAAAGTTTGCTTTTTAAGAAAAGGCTTTTCTTCCTGTCTCAGGAATCATTTACAGGAGGGACAAATGGACATGTTTCACACGTATTGCAGTTATTATCATTATCTTCTCCCTACAGATTCAATACCACAGGAAGCTCTCCCATATTTGGTGTGTGTGTGTTTGTTCTGGAGAAATCTCCCATGAGTCTCAACGTGTGTGTTCTCGGTCACGGCGGTCAGCAGTTTCCACAGCGGAAGGTGGGCTGTGCCTTCGTACTGTACCGGCGGCTGAGCCGAGGTCAGGCGGCCTGAGGGAGACTCGCTCGGCCCGTCATAGCCATCTATGTCATCTGCACAAACACCAACTGTGTCAACACCAGGGAGCGCAGGTCGGCGTAGGGGAACATAAGGGCTATTGATAGCACGTGAGATGTGTTGTTATTATTGCTGAGGGTGCCGTGCCCGCATTCCGTTATAATGATAATTGACTACTGGCAATTTTGGGATGACCCAAACAACACACCAACTATTCTAAATGTCTAAAGGAATCATGGAACAATGTGTTGGCAACAATCTGTGCGCCCATGAATGATGAAGGGAACAACCTTGTCTGAACCCGTGTGGAGTGAACATTAAATAACTGCATACAGCAGCATCTTTTTTCTGAGAGAACATAAAGTAATACTATGTGAACAGTGCAGGCATTGTGTTAATTGGCCTCTTGGGCACAAACATCAGATGACACTAATTATATAATCACTCACTTGTGAAACCCTGAACTGTCGTGAACCACAGACAGGATGTTACCTGTAGCTGGGCATCAGTCCTGTGGCCACGTTGACAGCAGCAGTAATACCTTGTACCAGAGAAACTGAATCAAGCCGACGCATCCTGCTTTGAGTCATTAACGTAGACAGACAGACACTCTAATCAGTTTTTCTTGGGGCGAGATGCTGAGAGACATACCAGCACAGTTATATAACCACGGGCACTGCTGACCGCTGTGGTGGCCTCTGTGATTTATCGGACGTGACCATCCGAACACACAGCCTGACCCCCTTTAGTGTCGTTATATAAAAACACATTCTAAGTGATAACTTTAAACAATCCTTGCTTTGGCTGGATTCGGACAGGTGAGGTCACTTCTGAACATCTCAGGGTCTTCGACCCGCCTCAGTGTTTGACCCCGGCTGCACACTGAGTCCACGTTATTTCAAGAAGCCCAGTGAATAGATGCGAGTCGACTTTGCTCGCAGCCCTTTTAGATTTTTGCACAGTTACACAACAATCCCAGCAGCTAATAAATTTGATTATGTGCGACAGGCTCAGAGAGACAACGTGAGCGCTGCAGTGTTCAGTTGTTTTCTGATCTCTCGGTGTCTGGACACTCTGGTAATCCAGAGTTATGAAGCGGACGACTGCTGGTTCGTATTATTTTGAGACTTTGAAAGTTATTCAGGGATATAGAGAAAGGCAAAGATTATTAGAATTGTGTTTATCTTCACATCAGCCTCAGAACAGAGGAAGACTGTCAGGGTGGTGTTCATTCAGCAGGAAACTTCTACACATGGACCCAACAGCATCCCATCATATGAGTATTGTATACAGGTTGTAGCTCAGGTTGGAGGATAGGCAAATGTTGTGTACTGCAAACAAGCGACGTCATAAAACTGAAAATTGAGCTGATGCGAGCCCCAGGGGAGAGAGGAATTTGAGAGATCTTGTTTTGAATTAATTTCACTAGAGAGAACAGCAGTAATGAGTCGGGCAGGTGCACACAGTAAGCATGTGCAAACATGAAGATACCTTCAAGATGCCACGTGCAAATATGACATTTGAGTGATCTCTGCTCACTGGGGATGGGAACCAGTTCAAACTCAGAACCAGTTCTGAATTGTTCAGTCCATCGGAATAGATTGCCTCCAAGCTAATTAAATTCTGTTATCAATGCCAGCATGAGCTTCTCACACTTGTGTGACTCACAGAATTAACTTTGATTAGCCAGAGAGAGGAGAGGTAAGAGATTTGTTAGTCTTACAGATTTGAAAATCAGTGTACTTTGCTAATCTCTTTGTGTGACCTCGATGTAACTCAGCGAGCTCCAATCATTTTGGACATGCACCAGGGCCCAACGATCAATTAATTCACAATGTGTGTATTACACAAACACACACTAAAAGGTCACATGTTGCTCATAAAGTCGTGAAATGGATGGAAGCCCACACGCAGCCTTTGTAGACGGCTATATTGATTATAATAGAAGGTCATGTACAACGTACTGTCTTCTATTCGTGTGACAGGTCACAGGCCTCTGCAGCTCTCTCTCTCGTGTCAGGTTGATCTGGGTTGAGCTCGGGCAGTGAGCCCGAGTGACTGAGCACATCACCCAGACATCTGCCTCACTGCAAGACACAGCTCGTCTGCACACAGCCCCATTAAACACTCTGTTTTGTTTTATCAATAATAAGAAGTTGAAGAATTTACACTATAAATCCCAGCGGGAAACACTCCTCTTCAGGGAGGTCAAGGTTGAGGCTCAGCTAAACAGCAACGTCTCGGTAGACAATCCAGTTTGTGTGTCTCGCTCAAAGACAGCACTGTTTTAAGATGGTTAAACAACAAAGTCCCCATGTGATCTTTCGACATGATCTCATTGATCATTCACATTACTTTTCAGATGTTTTGCTGCTGGCGAGACAAGCGGCTGCCTAGAAAGAGACGTGATGTTTTATCTGGTTGAATGGCCTTTGTTCAATCCTGAACTAAAGTAGGTTTCCTCTGAATTCTCTCTTCCTTTCATTGACTTCATCTCTAGCAGCCCATCCAATTATAAACCATATTTAAACCTAACAATCATGAGCTCACTAAGTTATACACATCTAACCTCCAAATAGACTAATAAACATTCCCAATAACCACAGAGATAGAAGACAAACATATGCCTGTGAGGTTCATATAGTAGCTGTTATTTCCCTCTGTGGTCGGATGTGAAATAATGTGACTACTACATTCAATTTAATGTGCATCCTAAAACAGGCAGCTATCCTGGGAGAATGTTTTATGATTTATAGGCAATGTAGTCGTACCACAATCACTAACACAGCTTCTTATTATAGATTCTATTCAATCTCTGATGGACTCTTCAGCGCACACGATGAGACCATTTGTCATTTTTTCCCCTATTATGTCGAGTCCCGGAGGCCATGAAACAGATTTTTCCGGGACAAAACATACAGTTAGGCCAGCACTGATGACATCATCTTGAGGACAAAACACCACACGCCTTTTGACCACCAGACGGATGACATCACTCATCCAAGTAATCCACAACTACTGCTCTTGAAACACCATATTGTGTACCCGGCTCATAAAGTGCACTTACATATGGTACTTGAGAATATCACATGGCCGTGAGCAGCATGTTGTGTTTGTCTAACTTCCCACAGGAGCATATCAGTGACCGTCCTGGAAGGACAGAACAAAAGATGGGTCCTATCCAGTTATTTCCCTTTGCTGAGGTAAAGGAAATACGGCCTCGCCACACTTCCCCTCCCGCGACAAGAGTCCAAGTGATGGGACACGACACATCTGTCAGTGTATCTCTCCCGGACTCCGTCCAGATATCCTCAATGGAAACTGTGTGTGTGTGTGTGTGTGTGTGTGTGTGTGTGTGTGCAGCCTATGTGTGTGTGTCTGCAGCCTCTGTGTGTGTGTGTGT
>CAAKHC010007957.1:14442-41479 GCA_901007825.1 Macroramphosus scolopax | reverse complement strand
AGATTTAAAACCACATCGATGCAGATTCATCCTTGATACAGAACTGATTGACCAGATTAGATTGTACATGTGTTAAAAACAAGTGTCAAGTCTAATCTGTACCAGCAAGCTGCTGAATACTGGTCTTATATATACTACTGTTGGTGGATTACGGAGATTACAAACCACATTTAGCTTTCTTTAAGGATTTCAGAACTCTGTTTCATCTCATCCAAATAATCTTCAGTTTGAGTTTGTACAGCATGACATCTTCAAACACGTCAGAAATGTCAGTTATATGAGCCATCAGTCACTACCAGGCCTGAACTTGAGTTTCTTTTCTTTCTTTTTTTTTACTGTCTCACATACTTTGAATGCTTCCATTACACTTCTCTCTGCCAAATGTCAATCACCCAGCAAACAGAAGGAGCGACGGCAGCGTCAGTCGGTTATTAATCACTCAAATCGCTGTCATAGTAGTTTATTTACAACAGGGTGGGACAAACGCAGTAGAACACACCTGAGCTTTAATATATTTATGCACATGTAACCAGTCAGGATAGAAGCCAGAAAGATGATTTAATCCTCCACTGAAGTTTAAAGGATTGCAGGCTTCTGGATTTTGCACAAATGCTTTACAATCATTTCTAAAACCCGACATGCTGATATCTAAATAAATTAATTTAAATAAGTGCTGGCATTGTGGACCAGTGACTACAGAGGCATTACTGTGAAACAACACAATGAGAGAAACCACTTACCAAGATTGAGGTTGGACGAGGAGCTGTGATTGGACAGCGAGGGTGGGGGTGTGAGGGAATGGGAGGGGCCCTGGTTGGGGAGGGGCATGCCCACTGGCCCCGGGGAAGGACTGAAGCCCAAGGTGCCATTATAGAAGCCTCCATGGCCAATCGGGGTGAGGCTGGAGGGGTTGCGTTTGTACAGCTCATTGTTGCCTGTCAGGGAGTCCCGCCTGGAGCCGCTGCCTCCACTCGAGTTGGTCACTAGAGGGAGACAAAGACATCAATTAGATTATTTTACCTGAGGAAATCGAGATGAAAAAAAAGTATGTATGCCGTGTTATTGCTACCTGCAGTGCCGAAGCCTCCCAGCGTGGCCCCAAGCGTGGCACCGAGGGAGGAGGACTGCTGGCTGAAGCCCAAGGAGGCAGAACCTGGACCGGGCTGGCCAGAGCCCTGTGAGAAAAGAGAGGAGCTCTGGGAGGAGGAGCTGAGGGAGGACGACCCGTAGAAGGAGCTCCCGCCCAGAGCGCCACCAGGGCCACCTTGCTGCTGAGCCTGCTGGGAGGTCATGGCACGGAACGGACCGTTGGCCCCGCCACCCAGACCACCATTGGCACCACCCGCTGAGGCTGCTGCTGCTGCAACTGGAGAGGTAGAAAGCAGACGAGGAGTTAAGAGGGACGCCCAGGTAATTCCACAGCTTCTATCCCAATGTGTCCTTTCATCCAAAGAAAATAATCTGCTATGCATTAATTACATTTTTCAACTATTCTTCATGTTACCAGTAATATCAATTCAAACCCAAACGCCCCTGCATACTCGTGTCCACATTTAATTAAATAGGACTGAGGAAGGGAACTTCCCATAAAAATGTCTAGATTTGAAGGCCGAAGTCTCATAATCTCTAAACTGCTGGTTCTGGATGAGCAGGACTTTCAGAACTCGGTTTAAAAAGGAGACAATGTGTAATCTGCATTGACGGACGCATGCCTGGAGCTTTATTTACTGTCTTACCTGCTTGTGCTGCAGAAGGAGATATGATGACGGAGGCGGGGGCCATGAGGCGGACAGGGCCACTCCTCCCTCCAGTGTTGACCACCAGGGCCCCTGTCTGGTCGTAGTAGGCTGCAGGAGCCAGAACTGGATAACCTGGGAATGAGACATATTCAGTGTGTCTAAACATGCTGTGTTTATTGTAAACTTTGATGTTGATACGAGAGGTTCTGGGTAATTTCTTCATCAGTCATTGACTAATTCCTCCATCTTAACGGATAAAAACACTGTGTGGAGTTGAACACTCACCGGGGACTCCTGCTGCAAGCCCCTGCCCGAAAGCCAGGGCAGAGTTGACCGCCGCTGCTGCCACCAGCTGGTCATTCTGCTGCCCCTGCTGACCTTGGCTGGGGGTCAAAGGTCGCTGGTTGCCCCCAGCACGCATCACCTTTACAAAGTAATAAAAACGAGGTCAGTATCAACATAGAAATGAATAAAAGAGCTCTAATTTACTCCAAAAGGACGGCAGCCTGTGGCATAAACACGTTTCTGTCATTTACAGTCCTCATGGATTCTGGGTTTATAACAATGTGCCTTCACAGTAAGACACCAAGTGGAAACTCATAAATAGCCCGGATAGCTTATAAAAACAAAGCTCTGGGTAAGTGTTGAGGTAATTAATGCAGAACCTTCTGGAGCCAATGGAAAAATCATCTCATCGCGGGCAGAGACACGGTTTCTGTTCTCGCTAATTCAAGCTTCTTTTATATAATTTAATTACATGTGAATGTATTAAGAGATGATTTTCTCCCAACTTGTTGGAGGGATGTAGCATGGGCCAAAGAAGAACCCATAAAATTCTGGAGCGGATCCGTTCAACGTAGTGAAAAATTAGTTTATATTGAATTTGGAGTTTGTGCTCTGCGAGTGCATTTGTATTTTTTGTATGAGCAGGTCAGGCGATGTTGGCCAATTATTGACAACGTTACACACAAACTGAGCATCAACTGTGGCCCAGAAGTGTAAATACACATCGTATTAATAAAAAATGTAAGTGCATCAATGAATATGTAGCATTGCAATTCGCAGGACTAAACAGAGCTCTGTAGTTTATAATCTAAAGCAGGGCAGCAGGATGAAACATTCCTGGCTCCGCATCCACAGTGTACAAACTGCTGCTCTCAGATCCAAGTAGGACAGCAGCTCGACTGGATTCACACTTCAAGGAAACACTGACAGAACATCAAATCAACTTGAGCTGGTGGCCAGCGGCTCGCTTGTATTTTTGGAGAGCAGCCGACTGACCTGCTGTTGGTTCTGCTGGCCCTGGTTCGCCGCCTGCTGATTGGCTGAGTTGTTTGCTGCAGCAGCCTGCTGCTGGAAGAGGTTGGCGGGGTAGACCCCCCAGGGGGTGACACCGTAGTACTGGGGAGGCATCACTGCTGGACCTGGACGCAAAAACAAAAAAATATTGGCACGATAAGACAATCTTGAATAGTTCCAATATCCTTTAAATGTGATAGGTGCATTTCAAACTCTGCAGGTCTCACCGAGTGTAGCCGCTGCTGCTAGTCCTGCTGTGTAGGGGTCTGTGCCTGGTGGGGCAGCACTGATGATATAAGGATTGGGAACAAACGCTGGAGCCAGACCTGAAAACACATGAACAGAAGAGGTGAAGCAGCACCGGAGGTTTCACATTTCGTTGAGTGAAACGTCAGGATATAAAAACCCTTACAACTTTACATGAAGTGCAATAATCTGACCTTACTGAACAGTGACCTTATTCTGAATCCTTGTCACTTACACTTGTTAACATACAGATTGATATAATAAACATTCATGACACGCAGCCTTACCGATGTGGGACTGCTGAGCTGCTGCCAAGGCGTACTGCTGCTGCTGGGCTGCTGTTAGCTGCTGCACTGCCAGGGCATTGTTTCTCTGGAACAGCTGCTCATAACACAACGACAAGGGAATCTTTTAACGCCACTCGAGCCGAGTCCCCTGAAGATCTGATGGCAAATGGTAGCAAGCTTCTCTCTGCTCGTTCTTACCTGCTGCTGGTTCGCGTAATCAAATAAGCCCACAGTGGGCGCAGAGTCCATGGGCATCTGGGAGTTGTAGTCAAACTGAAGCGGCTCCATCACAGACTCCATGGGGTCCATGGTGACTCCACCTTGGTCAACACCGGAGAAATCCTCCGGGGGTTTGGGGCCTCCACCTCCTCCCAGGGATGTCAAGCCCTCAGCCCCTACACCCCCGGGACCCAGCAGGTCCCCCTCAGGGCCAGGTGGCGGCATGTTGCCTGGGGGACGACTGCAGGAGACAGAGAGCTTAGTTTACATCTGGAGATGCTTGTAAAGTCAGGTAAGCATGTCAACAGGAAGGTGGTGTCCTCTCTAAGCGAGACCTACCCGTACTCTTTGACGTCGACGTCGAGGCCGTTCTGCACCGGCAGCCCGTTTGGGTTAATGACGTCGTTGATGACATCGACTTCGCTTTCTGCCATCTCTTTTAATTTCTCTGCCTCAAACGTGGCCTTTGGCTTCTCCCTCTTCTCCTCCTCTACCTCTCCATCCCGCTGCCCCTGTGCGATGAAAGACAAGAAATAAAACAGACATCCACAGATTACAACGATGCTGATAACTGGACATTGATGGATGGCATTCAAACACACACACAGACGTGGAGTGAAGTGAGTGGAGGAGACTGGAAAGGCGACAGACAACATATTTATAACGGGTGTTGTTTTGGTTAGTAACACCAGAGATTAAGATGTGATAGAAAATAGATGCAGAGAAGGATGAATGTGAGAAAAGAGAGAGAGGAAGACTCACATAAGGTCCTTTCCGAAGGCAGGAATCCAGTTTGTCAGCTGGCGAGGAGGAGAGGACGTACTCCACCATGCTTACTCCAAGACCTCCACTCTCAGACCGCGGGGACATCACTGATCCCACCCCGACTTCACCACCGCCATGGAAACCCTGGCCCGGCCGACGGGACACCATGATTGGCTGAGACACCGAGTGATCTGCCGTGTGGGAGAGAGGGACAGTTAGTTCATATGCACGCAGAGGGAAAACATTCAGACAAAAAAAGCGATCGCCTCACACACATGCACCATTAAAGCCACGTTTACACTACGTGGCTCTAACAGCCGTCAGATCGCTGTAGTTTTCACACTACAGAGGGTCTCTCATTACATGAGGAGTCCCCGGCGAGTCTGTATGGTCATTTGTCACGACAACCCACGAGAGAAGTCACACCGCTGATGTGCGAGACAGAATCCTCCAAAAATAGTATGTGAGAAAAAGAAATGATTCAAGTTGCTTTTTTCTCGCCCACAAAATAGAAGTGAACGGACGGATCAGCACACACGTGCAGCAAGAATATTATCTGTTCTGCAGAGAGAGTTGGAGTTAAATAAGATGATCCATATTTAGGGGCCGGTGGGCCGTGCAACCCCGAGGTTCACCCTCTCCCAGTGACCTGCGCTCTGATCGGCTCATCCTGATCCAGCTGATCCAGATACTTAACCAGCCAGAGATCTGGATCAGTCGGTGACGCATCATCGAGCCCCTCGGCTGGGGTCTGAAGAGTTCACATGTAGCGCTCGAGCGCTGATTTGCGGCTTTTGTCGGCAAGCGTTGCCGAGTGGAAACCAGGGCTGAAATCTTGTTGTGTGAACGCTGTGCAACGTTAAAGGTTTTTAAAACACCACACTGAAGCAGTGACTGCAGGAAACCTGCCGTCATGTTGCTGCAGGTTTTATCAGCCACAGATCAGAATCCTCTCAGGTCAGGTTAGTCAGATCTGATGGTGACACCAGAAGTGAAAGTGTGACTGGATATATTAAAATTACTTTCTCCATTTAACTGAACTGTTGCAGGACCTGTCAGACCAGTTTGGCTCTTATTTTAATCACATGGCTTTTTTCCTACATTTGTATTTACTGCTACAATTTTATCTGCAGTTGTTTTAATTGCCTCGTTCCCACTTTTAGCTGCTTCTCAAAGCAGGCCGGTTGATGAGGGGATTTATTTGAATGGCCTTTTCTACAGGGTCTCAATTTTTCTTCCATTATTGGCGGAACAGAGATTATATATTGTGAATATTATAGAGCACGAGTGCCTTTTAGCCCCTGATAGGAAGAAGAAATACGGGGTCTAGTGCACACATGAAGCAGCCTCTCCTTCCTCTACAGCAATGAGGCTTCAGACCCTTTCGGAGAGGCAGATTTATCTTTTCGTTCTGCTTACTGAAATAACTGCACTGTGTTGATAAGACACACCAGAAACCTCAGATATCATCTGGAAAACATGAGGGTGATTTCGCTTTGACATCAGCTTTTGATTCTGAATCTAAATATAGATTTTTCCAAGACCAGACAGTGATTGTTCTGCTGGGTCCTTGATGTGCTTGTGATAAAAGAGTTTCAGGAAGAACGTCCTACATTGGTAACAGTGTCGCCTCATGGGAGGTGTAAACCAGGCTGGTACATACCTGAAGCCCCCCATGCACTGTCCCTCCACTGGTCCAGGAAGATTCCTTTTGGTCCGTCCTTCCCAGAGTCGTCTGTCTCCCAGAACTTCTTACCAGTTAGTAGCTGCTGCAGAGACACGGGAAGGAAGAAGACTGTTTCAGTGCTGGAAGATTTTTAGCTCTGCAATGTCCAACAATTCATTCGTCTGTTTCAAGTGCAATTACACTTCAATGCATCTCAATCAGAAGTAGTAGAGTAGAGGGAAGAAAAATAATGACTTTCATGGCAGCGATACAAAATCAGGGTGTTCTTGGACGCTGCGTGATCATCAGCCTCCCGTCACTAATACCTCACAGCGGAGGGGCAGGGGAATGTTCTTCTATCTTCCCTCTAAATCAAGTTAGTAACATCTCCACTAGTTTAGAGCCAATCATCGTCCAGCATGCAACGTGAGGCCTGAACATTTGTTTCTATCAGTTTTTTTGTGGTAATCAATTTCCTTTTCTGAATTTCTAACAAGCTAATTGGTATAAAAAAAAATATTGAAAGCTTCACACAAACGTTTTAAAATGTCTTTCAAATGTAAAAAATATGTTGAAAATGTTTGTAAGTGTAATCAAAGGATGCAAACACTTTAATTTGAATTACAGAACTATTGCAGATCATAGCTGCTAAACAACCGACTTGTAGAAACGCAACAATGATCAGCATCATGTTCAACAAGCCGACACAAAGCAAAGAGTAAGAGCTTCTCGTCTTTCAGAGATTTTCTTTCTGTAAAAAACAAATGTTGAAGTTCACATGTCTCTTAGTTCAAAGGCGTCACGCTAAGTAACAGACACATTTCCAAATCCTTGGATTTCCTGTTATTCAAGTCTGCTAAGAATCCATCAAGTGTCTATTCAACCAGGTGTTCGAGTCACAAAAGGCAGGGAGGCAATTCTGAGGTCGAGTGTTGACACACAATATCTGACTGCCATATCCAACGTTTGTAGCTTTGTTGAAGTGTGTCGACATGTCGGGAATAATCAGAGCTGGTATCAGCTGAAGGTACAAACATCACTCGTGTGAAACCGAGGCACCTTGAACATGCAAGACACCAGCAACTAAGACGGACCCCCTTGTTTCAGACCCTGAAGTCTCACCTCTCCCATCGCACGTCCCTCCAGAGCCAGAGCCTGGAAGTCGTGGTTCAGCTCGTCCATTGACCGCACCTACACAGGACAGGACAAGACAGGACGAGAACTTAGGTCTCTAATCCTCAACCGGTGTGTTCACATGATTGCATGGTTAAAGGATCATTATGGGTATTTTCATCTCTATTTTCCCATGTGGAGTCTGGCTGCCTCATAGGGACCGAATTGATTAAAATCACCAAAGTATCCTTCAATTTAATCACCTGTTAATTAATTAAAACCAGAGATTTACACCAACAAAATCCTGCACTTAGTATTGTTTTCGTTTTATATTAAACACTAATTATGATTTTAAATAACGAGAATTGAAATCTGATAGATTTTAAGTGCTGGAGATTTATTTTAGAGGTTGATAATCAATTTACCTTCATGTGCAGAAATGTTATTCAGTGTTAAACAATGCAGAAGAAAATTAAAGCAACCATGACGTTAACAGCACTGCTTGTGCAAAATAGTGCTTGCACTTGTGCAACAATAACGCACGCACGCACGCACGCACGCACGCACACGCACACGCACACGCACACGCACACGCACACGCACACGCACACGCACACACACACACACACACACACACACACACCTGGCTGTCATGGATGTTGTCTCCAGTGGGCCAGCGATGTTTGCCCGGCTGCTCGCCGTGCTGCCGCTGGAAGAAGTAGTCTACCATGGCATCATCCTGGGAGCGTCCAGCACCTGCCACACCCTTAGAGACACACACATATTTATATATATATTATCCTGGAAATATGGGTAGCAGCATCAAGCTGAGTGTGTCTGAGCACCACCCGCAGGGGAGGTGACTATCCTGAGAAGAACCATCTACAAACAGAAGTAGATCCCATCATTAACATACTGAACAGACACTAAGAAATATATCGGACGGGCCGAAGAAGCTCAATTGAAATACACACTGAGATGAGTTTAATTCAGCATAACTTCTCAGAGCAGACAGTATTAGAAGGCCACTTGTCAACAAATTAATCAATTAATCTGCCAGACAAAGACGGTTGTATCAAGAGGCCGTTTGGTCTGCAGAGTTGATCCTCCAAACATTTTCCTCAACCGTCCGACCACAGTGAGTCCAAATTTGTCTTTTTTTCTTAAATACATCAAACACCCCTGAAACTGAAGGCATTTCAAGCCACATCCTCGCTTCCAAAAGAACTCAAATAGAAGTCTAACTTCACTTTGAGGGCAAACAGACACTGTCATCAAAGAGTCAGTCAACATGTACTGGAACCAGCTGGGCCTCAACCGTCAGCTGCACACGCAAACGCGTGCAGTCGCGACCGAGATTAGTCGTTAAAAATGAGAACCTTCCAATCAAGAAGTGGCAATTCAGTCTAACCGATGATCCTATCTTAGAGTGCTTCCTTTGTGTTGCTGAAGCCGGGACGTTTTCCAGGCTTGTGGGCCATAACTGACTGACAGGCTGCCAAACAACTTGTCAGTTAACCAGCAGAGGACCGATAAAGTCTCCTGAAAGCCTGACAGGTCTCCTCCCACCATCATCACAGCCAGCAGCCAGGAGGCCGCAGACAGAGCTGAATTGATATTACTATCACATGTCATCATCCAATGACGGCCTGCAACTATTCATTCTAAATTCTGATGAATGCAGAACACAGGTTCTAGCTAATCTGCAAACTTTATAAAGTTCTGAATACCAACTGTAATGATAAAAAACATGTTTGGTTGACTTGTGTTCTACGTACACGGTAGGGAGGAGCTCTGGGAGGTGAACATTACTTCTTCATCAACATACCGACGGCCACAGAAACACGCGTGTGCATTAAGGAATGAAATGTGTAAATGTGGTGGGTATTACCTGCTGGCTGGGGGGTGTCGCCTGAGGGGTCTGCCCAGTTGGAGGGGCATGTCCTCCGCTGCTCAGCACCACGGGCATGCTGGGAGATGTAGTTCTATGGTGGGGGCTGAATGAATCCTGCCAGAGCACTGCTTTCCTCTTCAACACACACACACTGCTCATTCCACCACAGCCTGTGCAGAGAGGAACACATGCAAACAAGGGCAGAACGGATCAATACAACTTACTCATTCACAATCACAGCGATACTCTCAGCCGCCGGTTAAGCAGGAGGATCTACTACAGTAATGGCTGCAGCCAACAAGTATTTTTACCAATTCTTTTCGATGAGTTAAAAAGGTATAAAACTGTATGAGTTTGTTCTACCGTGCTGAAAAGCCCTCACAGACCTAAAGTGTCAATGACGTAACTACACCAGTCAGACACAGTAAGGAGCTAAACCGCGGCCTCTTCTGTAGCAACGTAGATGATGTGTGGCGAGCGCAGTCAGTGAACAACACAGTGTTTCCCGTACATTGATGTGCTATGTGACGGCCAGCACACATTATCAGCACCGATATGCTCAGCATCCCTCTGCGCGCTCGTATCATCACACATGATACGAGAACACAGAACTGCATCCTCATTTGGAGGATCGTCCTCGCATCGCTGCGTGTACAAACGCAGCAGTAAACAGTGTTTATTCACCTTTTATAAACACTGTGGCAACATTACTGACAGGCAGGAATTCGGTTCCTGGAAGTTATCGTGAGTCGAAATGAGCAGTGGGGATGAATCAGAGTGAGAGCAGGCAGATCACAGATCCAACGCTCTATCTGACTCCTCCTTTTCTCATTCTGTATTATGAATGTTGCATCTTGTGTTTTTGTCGTACATGACTTTTTACTTTCCAACTTGATTACATGCTGCTGGGTCTTATTGTATTTGAGGCTACAAGCAACGAGAAACAATCAGGCCAATAACTGCAACACTAACTGAAGAAGAAACATCCTGAGTCACTTAAAGTCACTTATTTTCACTTTGTTCAGCAACTTTTTTTATGGAATCTATTCAAGTGTGTGTTGGAGACCGAGTTTACTTGTTTTGCATTTTATATGATTTATGCAGAATAAATGTTATTTAAAATTCCTCTGTAACATGTGAAGTATGTTATACAGTTAACAGTCAGTACTTCTTCTGCCATATCAGTGCATTTCCCTAGAATTGTTTAGAAAAAGACTGACACACTACTGTCAGTCTTTCACATTATACTATGAAATATAGATTTTAGGCCAAACTGACAGCCTTTTGTATAAAACAAACTTATCGTTCTGTCCTTCAACTATGGGGAAAAAAATAGGGTAAAACAATAGAAAATAGGAGAATAGCAAAATATTTTCATTGCTGAGGAGCTGAAATTAGAGATTGTTTGGTTTAGGGAAGTCCCACTCATGATGTTTTGGCCACAATCCGAGACTATTAATATGAAAGGTATTTGCCCAAACTGAGTTCTGTCAAATACTTGTATCCCATTGAAATGCATCAGCTGGTTACAGAGAGGCTGTAATTGGGGTGGTGCTGTTGAACTTTACTGATCTGCATTCATATGATTGGAGGAAGACGGCCTCTCAGGAATAATGCTCCCAGAAAGCACTGAGGTTGAATAAACACCTCCCTGAGCCAGTTTCAACAAAACACCAAATGTTATAACCTTCATGTAGTTGGACTTGCTCGCCAATCGCCAGCAGGGTTTGAATTATTCGTTTTTGTTGAACAGGAAACTGGGTGTAGTTTGATACGGAAACCAGTTCAAGAAACAATATTTGTTGAGGTATTATTTCTGATCTGATCTGGAAGTTATAACATTTTGGTGGCAGCTGGTAATCTACATGTGACAGATATCGGCTCCTTTTAATTAACATGTGATCACATTCTTTTAATTGAAGACCTGCATATTGATTGAATACAAACGAAGATCTTATTCAGAAGAGGTATAAAAATCAAGAACATTTGTTTTGTTCATAGATGGCAGATGTGAGTCTGGTGAGTGATGGTGATCTTTGGAAAGGCTAACAGAGCCCATCTATTGGAGCTGACCAGAACCTGCAGTCAGCCAGTCAGTCAGTCAGTCAGTACGACTCTGTAAGGACCCTTAAAGTAAGTTAAACGCCTGACTACATGTGTGCGCTCTCCAAAGCAACTCAACTAGAATTCCACATCCTTGAGAAATGCCACTTTAGCAGATGTTTACAGAACCATCACTTATTCTGATCCCACAAAAAACAGGCACCCGAATGGTACCAAAGTGCCCAAAAACCAGCAGCCCTGTCTTTAGTGCTGATTAAGGTTTAAGAGAAGCTTGTGTAAAAGAACAATGTTACTAAGATCACCTCTGTCAAGACAAAACCACTGCAGTTTGCAAATAAAAAGGAACAGACAGGGGTTGAGGATCCCAAAATATTGTTCAGGACCATCCAGTCACTCCACTTAGATTAGTGAACCTAATTCACCAACTTCAGAGGTTTTCTGTTTGTATGATCAGGTAATTATATGGATTAGAGCGTCACAGATTTAAAATAATAACACACTATCAAATTGTATGTTTGTGTATACAATGTGAATAGCAAAATAAAAATAGAAATAAGGTTAAAGCAATGTTCCAAATTGACATTTAAGCTTGCAACATGACGTGTGCGTCATTGTGATGCGTGACACATCTAGAGGATTGGCGGCGACCTTTTATTCACCCCGTCATCAGGACCGCCTGTGTAGTGATCACAGATATTAATCAGCATGTTGATTTTTGCACCTGCGCAAAGGATCGTGATGTTTACATATTTGAGAGCAAAGTTTGACAGAGGTTTGATCTTTGAGCCGACATGATAAAGCGTTGAGGTGTTACTTAAATTGTAAATGGTTGCAAAGATAAGCTTTGCGATTACACATCAGACGTTTGTCTTCGTGAGTCAATGCCCGGCACACAGGAAAGTTCATATAATGTGGCCAATGCCAATATTATGGAATAAATGAATCAATATATCCAAAACATTGAAATAATCCAGACTAATTTCAGCACTGACTGATCAGAAACTGCTGAAGATGACTTGTCATGTAGTCACTGAGCTGTTTGGGAGAGCCTGGTCAGAAATCAGTGCAACAAGAACGTGCATAGTGTAGTCCGAAATCCACTTTCTACTCGCCTACAGCAGATTTATCTGTCCAAAAAACCCAACTATCATGTGGACAATCAATTCAAAATGTCAATAAAGCCAAGTGCACAGAAGAGCTGTTGCCATTCACCTGAATTACAGGTAATGATTTTATCCCAACTGTAGCTGAGCTGAGATAAAAATACTATTTCACTCTGAACTGTCTGATGAGATAAACCATGTTATGAATGCAGCTGCATTCAAACGCAGATAACTCTGCAGTGTGGCTATGATCACTGACTGTTTATTAACTTAAATTAACTGCATGTCTGTGGTCATTACCATACGTGTGTGCTGATGGTTTTTCGGGTGTAATTGTGATGATTAAATTGTGATTTCTTTAGTTGGCTGTCACGTTAGCGTTGCATAATACTTTCCTGCTCTGCAGAAGGCTACATTTTCCTGTGTATGTTTTCCGAAGTACATTTGAGAGGTAACATTAAATGGATATTTACAATTCAATGACAGTCAAGGCTTTCATGCACGTTATCCAGAGAGTTTCAGTACCTGCATGGCGAGTGCATGAACGACATTAGCTAGTGTGAACACTAATGGAGTATCAATCTGTCACACTGGATGTTCAAACAAATGACGCCTTCCTTGTTGTCGGGGGTAAAGAAGGTAAATACACTGTGGGATATACGAACTGCCTCAGGAGGGATTATAAAACTCTAGGTGGAAGATTTGGGTTTCTTTTTGGCTTTTTTCCCCCCATTGTACCAAAGTGATTTACACAAGCTGCCAACCAACCTTCCTGCCGTCAGCACACCATACTGCACTTCAATAAATACTGCAACTTTACAGTACTTCTGAATCCTGCAATCACACCCATTCTAATTCCTATTAAATGAGCAATGGTGAAACAATTTTCCCTTAAATAATCTCCACGTAAAGCACACCCAAATAGCACTCGGCCATTCATCCCCAGTCACAGACGCTCACACTATTACAGCTAATATGTCCCACACCACAGAGGTGCATTATCAGCTGCCAGTTCTGCAACAAATCCAATCTTTGTGATGGTTAAAACTTACAAGTATATTAAAACTGCAATAAAGAAGGTGTTAAAACAACTTTATGGTCCTGTTGGAGTCTTTTGTAGGTGGTGATGTTCGACTTACATTATGTCCAACCAATATAAATAAAACATGGGTCAAAATATTAGGAACACCTCTGGTCATAAACACAACACTACTTAACAGCACTAGAGCAACCAAGATCACTGTAACGAAATCAACACGTTACACCTGTACTTAATAAATTGGCCCATGTGTGTACTGCATCAATTGGACCACAAATAACTGTCTTGATGTGTTACATTAGTTAGTTAGTTAGTTAGTTAGACATGGGATGTTGAGCAATGTATGGGTGCAATGATGGAGCCAAGAACCTCTCTTAAAATATGCAACTCCACAACTGAAACAATCACGTATGCCTGGATGAATTCACAGAAGTATTAGAGGTCCATGTGATATTTTTCAAGAAATGAATAATGAGGAAACGCGGACAAGTTAACCAGCCCGCACTTCCCAGATGCTGCTCTGCACTGCTGAATTTCAGATTTTATAACCAAAATGTTGTCTGGGTATCACTACACAGAACCAAGTCTGTGCGGTTACAGGCGTGTCTTTTTTTTAAAGAGTCACTTAAGTTTCTTCAGAAACTTTACAGAATTGGTATCATGGTTTTTAAAGACAGGAGGTGACAGTTCTGCTCAGGAGCAGCTAGTTTTTGTATAATCCTGTTGACAGTGGGGCACTCTGAGAGCGCAGACCATGGATGCTAATGTAAAAAAAAAAAGGACATTCTTTGCAATGTGAAACAGATATGCCACAACATTGTATAGTTTCTTCCTTGGCCTTTGCTACACGCCTCCATGATATACAGTTTTGTGTAATCCTGCAGACTGACAGACAAACCAACACCAGCAAGAACATAACCTCCTCTGCAAAAGGTAAATGCAAATTGGACAGCCAATATATTTAAGCACAACTACCTCCGAGGCTTTCAGCAGTCAAAGGGACATCATTTTTATTTTACAACCTCTCCTGATCCATCACGCTCTAATCTCTGTTAAAATTACCAGTCTCACATTAGTGTCCCTATAGGCCAGGGGGAAATTACAAGCAGCACTTTATTCTGAGCCATACACAGTAATTGCCTTTGCAAGAGACTATTATTAATTTTGAAATGCCTCAAGTCAGCTGAAACCATCACACCCCCTCCACAAAGACAAAATACACCAGTTGACTGGCTAAACAAGGAAATAAAAACACAACAGCTTGCTATTCTTGTGTCTGTTGTCTTCGCCCACTCTTCATTCAGCGACGGGGAAATGTTGCTGCTTTATTCTCATGCAACAGTGGCTGCAAGTCAGGTAACAGAGAAACACCCGGAAATCCACAACACTCAGGCCAGTCCCCAAACCCGAGGAGCACACGGCTTGTTATGCTACAAGTTTAACCGAAAACCCGGAAACGAGCACTTTGCTCCACCGTGTAGCGGGGTTAATCATTGTCGAGTACCGGGGATCAATCCACCGCATACCGGGCACAGACAGGGGTGTGACAATACAAGCAGGCAACCTGCGGCTAGCAGGAGACAACGTTAGGTGTCCCGAGACAGACCCTCACATTTCTCTCATGGCAGACGTGACACATCAAAACCAAAGAGAATAGACACCGGCTTTGTGAAAAAAGGGTCGTGACAACAGCAGGAGGTTTCATTTTCATGCATCGGCGTTCACTCACGCCTGGCTCGGATGTGTTATAGAGGGTTCACTGCCCCGTGTCTACCAACAATAACACGGCCTCCCGAGACAAGCTCAGCCCGGTTGAACCGGTGGCTCAACATGGGCTCCACATATTGCTTTGCAAAAGCGGCAGTGCTTCTATAAATATGTTGTTGTTCATAACGAACGGGGCTGTCTACCTGTGTGCCAAGCCCGCAGCCTCCCCGGTCCCCGTGACGCGGTTACTAACAAAGGCCCGAGAGCTGTCTAGAGCGGAAGACCGACACAACGGGAGGAAGGAGGCAGGCTGTTGATGGGGAGGCAGTCGCTTCTGCTTCACGAAATACTCCGGTTAACCCTTCTAAGTGCCACCATTGCAACAATACCCACACCGGTGGGTGAACAAGCAGCCCGTTGAGCTACCGCAGACATAAAGCGGGAGATACTTACCGGCGGAGAGGGTGGATGGTCGCGGATATCGGCCCCAGTTTCTCTCTGACACCCCGGGCTTTCACTCCGACAACATGGCGGCTCAACGGAGGAGCAGGCAGGAGCGCTGCATGATGGGAATGGATGAGAGAGAGCGTGCGGTTCATTGCGCCAACCGGGAGGGGAGGGTCACACCGGCCCGGTCCCTTTGTTATTGTGTGGTGCATTTATAACGGGTTTTGTTTGGATTACAGTCACATTATTTATGAATAGAGAAAAATAATAAGCATTTTTTTACAACAGGCATTCGCTGCATATCTGTATATATACTTCAAATATTACTAAAAAGGGGCTATAAATATCACCACAATATATAATAGGCTAAACGGAGACATAAAGAGGTGTTTACAGCCAAATACATAATAAATACTAATATAGACTGTAGACAATGTGCCGGGGTCGCTAAGGTAACGGGGTGACTGCAGCCATGGCAACGTGCTGCGACACACACACACACACACACACACACACACACACACACACACACACACACGGCCACTATGAGGCTGCTGGACGCTTCGTTACACCACCGGAATGAAAGAGGACGCTGTGAAACGGGGAGCGTGTGGCCCCCAAAAACAGACACATCCTGGATACACTGCCATTTGGAAATGAATGAGACAACGGCTCCAGACTGTTCTAAAAACGGCGTGTATATGACGTAATGTATGGCTGCATCCACATAATGTAATGAACATAATAGAGGAAAACCCATGGTCATAATGTAGTAGTCTTATGATATGCTACTTAACTGCAGTGAATCAAACAGGACATCAGCAGACATAAATACATATCTCGCTCTTCATACATAATCTTTGTCATATTTTCCCTGTTTGCCCCCAGACTCCAATGTTAATTGACTCAAGGGAAACTAAAAATAGTACTTTTGAACTGCCCTTTTTTCTGTCTTTTATTTCACTGCCTTCATATCTTGTCTTGCACAATTTATGAACTTAAATGATCACCATTACTTAGAGTGGCAATCCGGAATTTAAAGAGTCTTTTAGCTTCCACTTTGTCTCCATGAGATACTAGATTTTAAGGAAATAAATTAATAATAGGACCTTTTTTTCAATTTGATGTATTTCCCAGTTATTGACATTACAAACAAGTAAGCTTTGCCTCTTAGCTGAAGCTGAAGCAGACTGAGGAGTTTGAATCACCAACCACTCACTCCAATTTGAAACACACAACAGAGACAGCTCAGCTGATCAGACTGCTGATATTGTGGTTAACACATGTCCTGCTACATCCTGTATCTTGTAAGCTTCAAGTTAGCACAACACAGGGGACATTTACAAACATGTGAACAATTTGCCTGAGGTAGAAGTCCTCCAGCACAGTGCCGTTGGTGGGTTCTTAAGAGACATCACATACCCACCATCTCCACCTTGTGGGGTCACCTCCGTAATAAGAGTCTCAAACATGTAAGAGGAACATACTGGGAGGCTCTGTGGTATGTGTGGTGGTATTAGTAATGGTAATCAAACAGTGGGTCCTGATATGGAGCAATGAAGCTCAGCTGCAGCATCTAGCAGCAATTCAGCATCCCCACCACAGAAATTGCATTATATTGTTAAACTTGTAGTCACTCTGTGATACAAATGAATGTTTAGAAATGAGAAGAGAAATCGTATTTCATGTAGAAAGTGTTTTTTTATTATTTAAAACTTACACCCTATAAGATATTCACCTCATACCTGTCTCCCTCATTCCCTCTTCCTGTCTCCCATTTAATTAACAGAACTACCATATCACCATGCATGGTCATTCCCAGGTATCACCTGCTCTGGTGGAGGTCAGCCACTGAGCTGCGGGGGTGCAATAAGTGAGAGGGACGACGGGGAGAATCAGCTACGAGGGGTTCAAGGAGAGCAGCATGAGAGGGAGAACAGGAGAAACAGGTATGAAGAGAAACTTTACCCCCCTCCCCAAGCCCAACCCGTCCCCTAATGCAACCCCCTGTTCTAAATGAAACCAACAAAACAATCATTGGCTGGTTATTTACATGCACAGTATCCCCCACTGCCCCCCCTCCCCATAGACACACTAATCCTGATCCCAAAGCCATCTGTATCCCTAATCAACAGCTCGTAAGCTGACTTTATTTCCTGAAAATAAGATATCCCGGCACAGGATATTTAAGTTTCCAGTAATCCTTAAAAAAAGTCAACAAATCCTATGATAAGAACTGATCTAACTATGAATTGATCCCACTAGCATTGTCTTCATATCTAAAGTCACATAGTCCTTTGTGCTAATACACCCACATGTCCAAAAAATAAGAATAAAACCCCGGGTATGAGCCATGCTGGGTGACTTGTTGACGCGCCTATTTAAGTGTAGTTTGAATCCAAAATACACCGGCAGGCATCCAACATATATAGGAGTATTTATTCCAGCTGTTTTAGGAAAATATTTTGCTCTGTCAAAATATGAAGTATATGTTTGTGACTATTTTTTTAAAGATCTTTCAGGAGGCTGAGAGAAAAGCTGGGCAAGTTAGAAAGTATTGGGACTCCGTTTGGTGTTTTCATGAGATTTTCGACAGTAAAAAGTAGAACACTGTGGAAGCAGATCTTCCTTTCTGCTCCACTGACTCGTTATTACCTCAGCAGGCTGTGGGTTGCAAAGCTTGGAGGGAGGAGGAGGGAAAGATGGCTTTAGGAACAGTAATAATAAGACCGCTCTAGTTTGACATCCCCACGTTCTAAAATGACAGGTAAGAGCCGTGCCTCTTTTTATTATGTGACCCCGCCCACTTCCCCACCCCCCCACACACAGAAGCACCCCTAAAAAATGCACAGGGGCACGTAGTGGTTAAGAGTCCAGGGTGCAACCACAAAGCACCAGCTATTCCTGTGAACACACACATACACACACACACACATATTACACGCACACGCACACACACACACACACATGTTGGAGTGTTGAGAGCTGGCAGTTAAGTAAAGAGTGTCTCCGGTGATTTTACAGAGGTGTCTCCAGCTCTTGGTCTTCACACCGCGCCTCACCTCCTCCGACTCCTCCTTCTCTTTCGTCCTATCTCACCACCTGGCATGCTGGTTCTTCCCTGAGCTCTGTACATTCGATTCAGGGTACGTCTCTTTCTCTCACACACACACACGTTCATACGCACAAACACACAGTCGTATCTCCCTCTGGGTGGGGTAAGTCCATTCCTTAGTTAAGCTGTGACACACAGAGTGAGTGTAATCGTGGTGGTCCATCCACAGTGACACCGTCAGGGGTTGGCCTGAAGGGGGTGTTACCATCCGTTAACCAGCCCTGGGGTGCAGAGGGAGTAAAAGCAGGGGGGGGGGGGTCACACAGTCAGACATCAGCGTTATGGTGGACATTGATGTGAAAGCACAAGACAGCACTCAGTTTAGTGATTAGGAGGAGTTGTAAGTTCTGTGATGAATACAAGGAAACTATACTTTCACTAGTGTACAAATCATAGACTGTATATTATATATGGACAGCACACCACCCCTTCTCCACATAAGCTTGGGGGAGCTAACCTGTACTAGGAACTAAATATAGGGATATATTATTTTTGCAGAAAACTACAAGGCTGACTTTCATGACACCATGTGGAGGTGTGCAGAAAGAAACAATTACATTTCGATCCCTTTAACTTAACGAGAAATTGCTATTTTCTACATTGGCTTAGTTGGAGGTCTTTGCTCTCTTAGTGCACCTGTCTCTTATGACGTTATAGGGTGGGGACACTAAAACGCTAGACCACGTGAAATACAACGAGAGGAAAAAAGACCAAAGAAGACGAAACACTGGAGAATGTTATATTTGTCACTCACGTGTAGAGAGGCTGCAGCTGCAGATGAGAGGACTTCTGAGGAGGCTGGTACCCGTAAGAGTCAAAACCACCGATGAAGTCGACTTCATAAGGAGAGAGAAGGAGAGGCGATGACATCATTTCACTTTCCATTACATTTGTTTTCTAGATCACATTTTGTTTTGACATGATAATCTATAAAGGGATCAGACGGTATCATTTCAGTACACTGAAGCCATAAGATGCAGAGATGCACCACAACATCTTCCTCACTGCCTCTGCTTCTCTGATACAAAGTTCTCATCTGGAGTCAGATTATATTTTCCACATCAGCAGAGACAAGTCATTAGAGTTCTGCGGACACACATTAAAATATTTTTTTTCTTCTGTGAGGCATCCAGGCGAAATATTTAAATAATATCACTTGGATGTTATATTGCTGCAGTTCTTTCTGAGCCGTGGAACAAGGTGGATAATCTCTTTGATGTTCAACACATTACACATGGCACATAGATGTAATGTGTAGAGTAATGCAGATATACATTGGATGATAAGTAATGAGAAACACGGATGACAAAGATAAAGTAAGTTTCAGTGTGTTAAGATTTCTATGAGATAAAAATGAAAATAAGGTACACTTGAATAATATTTTAGTCAAGTGTACCTGTTTATAAAATATAAAAAATAGCATTGTATCAGCCTGAAACGACTGTCTATGGTAATAATCCTGAATAAAAATAATTGATATTGCATGTTATCAGTATCCATATGTTAGGACATATTAACTTAAGGCATGTAATAGAGTTAGGAATCATTAGGTCACAGCCCTTTTCCTCAAAATCAAGTTTACTCCATCATATTTCAACCACAGGCCTGAATTTGCTTTGCTGGCTGAGTTAAACACTCATGCCAGGCACATGAGGAGGAGTATCATCCCAACACAGATGGCAAACACAAGCTGACAGACTAGTGGTAGTCAGCAGACGGACGGACACTTGGACACACACACACACGCAGATGAAGCGCTCAAACCACCCAGAGGGAATCCTCTGCTGCGATGAGCACGACTCAGACAGCGACAGCACTCACATCCAAAGCCATGGATCACAAAAGGCCTCTCCACAAGATGACACAAGCAAACCTAATGGGGTGAACAAAGTGCTCAGAGGAGGTACACAAGACTTTAGCGGGAGAGAAAAGTACTCACAGCTGTCCTCGTCATCCTGGAAGACTTTGCTCACGTAGCAGGCGTATACAAATCCGAAGAGCTGCCGGAGAAGAGATGATGAAAGAAAAGTATTTATAATGTCTAATTATACATTTGTATGTGGTGTATTAAAGCCAAATGAATGAGAGCATGTATTGTGATGGAGCAGCCCGGAGAACAAGGCGAAGCAAGATACTGCATAGTTGATTCATTCCATACTGCACAAATCAGTTAGCAGTGCACTGGCCTGTGTGAGTCATCTGTTAGCCTCTGTAAGCTGTGTTTCAGCCTCTGTTGGCCATGTGCTAGCCTTCTGGTAGCCTTTCTCACAGTAATTACAGGTGGGGCTACGTCAGATCTGTTTAGTCACCCTGAAAGATGGCCAAACCAAGGAATCTGATTAACCACATGTGTAGACCCGCCCCATTCTCCAGGCTGCAGCCGGATGTTCTCTGATGTGCTGACATGTGCCGGACTGTTAGATACGTACAGCCAATAAGACTTGAATGGCCGAACTCAACACTTCGATGTACTGGTAGTCCAGAAGACACCCGGAGACAGTAATGACGTGGTGGTCGTCGGGGGCCATGTGAGAGTCTAGCACCGCCGTTACCAGGCAACCAGGACCGTGCTCCATCCACCACGAACGATGAAGCGACGTGTTGAACGTCATTAGAAAGTCCCTGTCCTGAAGACACACACATGTTCAGAAAAGGAGGGATGAACTAACTATTAACTAAGTTGGTTGATTTACAAATGTTACTTAGGACTGGAAAACATTTTTCATAAGATTAGACAGCAAAACACATGTTTCTGCAACACAAATGTAAACTACATTCTTTTGACTTTATTCTAATCTCTGCCTTTTTTGGGGGGGAATTATTAGACAATTACTCAAGATCTTCAGGCCGTACACCTGGAGAAGCCATTATTGCTCTTAGGATATTTGACTGGGATGCGGTGTTGCTAATAGACAACTTAATCATTGCTTCTCTTTGAAAACTCGTTTCCTTAATAAGGAGATAATGTTTCTATTGACACCAGTTCTACATTATAATGGTGCCCTGCACAAGCATAAGTGTAAACTTACCTGAGACAGGTTTCCGACCTCCAGGTAGAAACAGATGATGAAGGAGTTCCAACCCACCCAGAGGACCAGCCATACTGCATACTGCAAGACAGAGATCAGGGTTTATTTACGTGAATTCAAGAGAGCAGGTTGATGTTTTATCAAGTGAAATCAAAACTGTGACATCAGCAGAGAGTGACAGGTTGACTCACAAAGATGAGGTATCTGAAGCGGAACTGCACGGTGCCGAACATGCCCAGGATGACGGCCATTATGTGCATGAAGTTGGCCAGTATGGGAGCCCATTGGTACCCCAGAAAATCAAACACCTGCCTCTGCAGGGCGGCCACCTGGGGGACGGGAGTCACGCACACGTTATCACACGGTACATTCAAGCATACAAAGGCAGCGAGGCATGCAGATAGAAGAAACACATTAGTAATCGAGGTTTCACACACACGCGCACACACATAGACAGGGACAGGGACACACATACACAGGTCTGCCGCAGTTGTTTCCATGGTAACTGCCTGGAGCACCAGCCAGTCCAGAGACTGTAAAAAGAGGAGCACCCCCTAAAAGCTCCCCCAAACTAATGAGGATCTATGGGCTGCACACAACAACTCATCAGCGAGGCAAACAATAGCCTGGACAACAAGCCCTCACACTGCCGCTGCCCATGCCTGCACACTCAATACTTGAATAGCTGATACAGTCTCATATTACTCACTTATTACATTTTAGAACAGTGGTCTCAAGCTATTTGTGGACACAAGCAGCAGCTAACTTTAACTACAGAATGGACACCAGATGGTGAACGGGGCCTCTGTTTTTCCCTCGTGCTTCACATTCACATGGTTTTACCAGAATGGGTCCATCACCCCTCTCATAATAGACAAACACAGACCACCCCTGGACCAAAGCATCCCCTTGCCCTACTCCCTCTGCCTCATGCAGACACACACACCCCAGCCTGTAATATGGCATGGCACACAAGCAGCTGCAGCTCAAAGCCTTTAGTGTGACTGTACAGAGGGGCTGGACAAAAATGTCTGATTACACTGTGCTGGTCTGTAGCACGCTGCTCTAATTATACCCTCAAGCTAAGTGAGTAGAGGCAGCTTTGGCCGCACACACACAAATATACACTCGCCAGTTCATTAGGTACAACAAAATAAAAACCCAATACAGTATACGAAACAACAGTATTGCAAAATGAATCACAACTGCTTTAGGATTATGAGTATTTTTTATGAATCCCTAAGAGGCGTGTTATTTCAATTTTGGAGGCTGCAATTTGTGAACTGTGCAGGGTCAACAGGGGTGACAAAATATTAGGAACATCTCCCAGTAGTGTTCAGCAGAGCAGCCTCCAACATGATGCCTGAACATTAATCATTATGAAGGGAGGACTGGTGTTTTACTTATGTGTTTATCTAAACAAATGGCAAGTGAGTAGACATATACACTCACCAACTGCAGGGAACATATCACCAGAAGCGTGCATCTTCCGTCGCACTTCCCCATCTTGGAGGGCTCAGGACGCGGCTTGGAGCCGCGAAGGCTCCGGGGGAATGACGGGTCCCCGGTCAGATCCAGACTGCCTGGCCGTCTCAGTTCACACCATTCCCGGCTGAATAGACCTGCCTAAGGCCGCCGCCTCCTCCTCCCGCAAGGCTGGTCTGGCGCTTCCACTCACAGTAGGTGACCCATCTTCGCTGCGGGTTTAGTCGGTAAATACAGATTGCTGGTGTTGATTAGGGAGGTGAGAGGAGAGGAGGAGGGGGTGGCATCCACTTCACGCCGGCCTGCTTCGGTCAGACCACCACCGACCACCGAATCACCTCGGCCACACCTTCTGGAGAGGGGACACACAAAGGCACAAAGAAAGACGGAACACTGTCATAATGTGCCCACGGCTACAGACAGAAGTGAACATCATAAGATACCGGATCACACGGGGACGGCGGGGAGGAGGGGACCGACCCCGCGTTGATATTTCTACGAACGCTGGCTACATGCAATCCGCTACGGACACAAAGCAGCCCGTTGTGACTCACGGTTTTCTAGGGGTGGAAGAGTGCTCGTCCCCCCGCCACATCCACGCTTCGTCGTCCCGTTCTTCTTCACTTCGAGCTGTTCGGGGAAATAAGTTAACGGTTCACCGGTACCGGGTTCTCGGACCGGAGAATGGGTTCCTTCGCTTCGTCTCGCAGCGTCTTTTGTCAACAATCGGTGCCGGGGCGTGCGCAGGAGGAGCCGGGACGAGAGAGAGAGAGAGGAGCGAGGGGGTGGGGGCTCTCAGTCACCGCGACCCCCTCGAGGAGGAGCTGCGTGGAATCTGCAGACCCGCGTGCGTGAGTGCCTGCGCGCGGCCGGCAGCAGCAGCAGCCCCTCGAGGCTTCGGGAGGAGCACAAAAGAAACGGCGGCTGCCGGCGGTGGAGGAGGAACAGACAGCGGAAAATAATAGTCTGTAGCCGCCTCCGACTTCCAGCAGCACTCACTGGCCCGCGGAGCTGCTCGTCTGCCCAGCCTGCGGTTATCCGGAGCGGAAACAACCTATTAGCAGCCCGTTTAATCTCATCCGCTGAGCCGAGCAGCGCGACCGTTATGAAGTGAGATTAAACGAGTTGAAAAGGCTGATAACGTTGGTTGTCGCAGGGCAGGTTACATTCAACAGAAAACACACATTTATTTTTGTTTATAACCTTTTTACAACAAACAGAAATGGTTCTGTTGTGTTAAATAAAAGTGAGTTCACAGGTTTGACAGATCAGGGGTGCAAATAGAGAGTTAGGGCCCCATGAAGCCGGGTCACATGGGGCCCCATGAAGCAACCACATTATTACCAGCTACAGTATTTGGCTATAGATTTCAGTCTGTGTGGTGTTGGTGACATCGAAGCGAAATACAATAAAGACTGACTGTTAGTACTTGTGCAGGCTTTTCCAAATCTGTGTGTCGACAGATTTGGTCACCACGATAACATCAAAAAATGTGCATTATGCACACAAACGGGTTTGATCCAAGGACACCTAATGAATTCAGAATTCTAGATTTTGGAAAAAAAGTCTGTGTGCTCAAAACACTTTTAGAGTGGCTCTCATCCTCATCCATACATGTCAACGACTGTATAGTTCAGATTAAACTGACCTGAGATCACGATCCACATGTTGAAAATGTCAAACACTGAAAGTCAGTAAAACACACTTCAGAATCGAAAGTTGTTGTTCTTCATAAGTGTAGAGCAGCTTTCAGTGTCGACTCCTTGGTTCCGCTCAGGTTTGTTAGTCATGTGACAGGAAATCACTTGTGCAGTAAAGCAGATTAAAGACAAATAGAAGATAAAGAGTATGTGACTGTACAGCAGTTATGTTTTGAATCTTTAATATTCCCCAGGAAGGGGAATTATTTTCTCTGCATTTGTCTCATCAATAGTGAGCGAGCAGGCGAACACACAGTGGGCTGTCACCAGGGAGAAGTTGTGGGTTTGGTGCCGTGCTCGATGGCACCTCAGCTGGGATTGTTGAGGGCGAGGAAAGTGCTGTTTCTTTACTCCCCCGGTCCACATTTCTCCTGCCCCCAACCTTTCGTGACCAAGCCTGCTTCTCTAACTTTTAGGCCACAGCTGCCCTCCTTTGTTGTTTATTCAAAAAGAATAAGTCCATGTGGGGAATAAGGATGAACTTCACTGTCTGAAACGGGGCAGTCACATTCATTTGAACAGGCAAAAAGGTGTTTTGTTTATCCATTCTTTGAAAGTATGCGACAGGGAAGAGGTTTGTTCATCAAAAACTTTCTCACTGCTAAAAACAAAACAAGCCCCTTTGAATACACGTAGTGGAGGAGAAGCAATTTGAATATTTTTATGGTTATCTGTACATAAACAGGCCACACTGTTTCCCTTGGGTTTGAAGGATAAAACAAACAGCAGGTGACATGTAAACTCAGCAAAGCATCAAATTGACAAACGAATTGGACAAAGTTGTTTTACAGAATTCTGGATTTTATTTAAAAAGAAGAAAAAAAGAATAAAAAATTCATTTCTGACAGCTGTTGTGACTGAACATGATGAACTTCAAACACACGTCCTGAGGTTGTTCTGAGACAAGCTGAAGAACATGAGATTAGAGACTCCTAACCAGCTCTCAAACACCGCCCATCCACTTCCAAAGGCTGCACACTAACACACACACACACATCCATCTGCACACACACCCTACTGAATCTCTCCCATGTAGAGACGTTTGTCACTGCCGCCAGACAGCACTGTGGACACAAACAAAAGAGATCATTCAACTTTTTGTTTTCAGCTACGATTAAAAAATAAAAGTTTCAATGACATGAGCATGGAAACCATCCTCTGTACTACAGAATGTAATCTGAGACTACAGCAGTGGTGTCACTCACCGATTGGCTCCTCCGGGTGAAAGGCCACTTCGTTAACAGAGCCGGCGTGGCCCGGCAGCTTGTACAGAATCCTACGTGACGTGGTGTCCCAAATATACACAAACCTAAAAACACAAACATGAAATGGTGAGAACGACTCCTGACGTACAGCTGATTGTTCTACCGGTCGGGATTTCTCTGTCGGCAATGTTGCTGAGTTAAGATAGAAAATGTTTTCTAGAGAGCCAAAGTGAAACTGTGATTCTCGAGTGTCAGGTAGTTCAATTTAGGGTGTTTTCACATACAGTCCTCTTAAAGTGGACCAACAGAAAAGGGACCTCGTTCTTTTCCTGTCCACTTCAGCGAGGATGAAGCCTCAGTCCTCTTTCTGTTCACACTATAGTTCCTCCTTTACTGCTTTGGATTATGGGTAGCTTTAACTTGGAACAAGACACTGCTGCTATACTGCCTCATCCACATTCCTGGGGGATTTGGTTAAATTAGCCCCACACATCAAAGTACAATTGTTCAGATCACATTTCAAACCAAAAAGCGGCTGATGACACTGCAGCAGAGGAAGGAGGTGCAGAGGAGAGGAGTTATGCAGCGACATGGAAAACTGATCTGGCGACATCTGATGTTACTAATGTTTAATAACTATTTAATCCTTGATCCAGATTTCCAGCAGGGCAGATCCTCCTCCACCACCAGTCATGTTTATTAGCGTGCAGGATTCAGTCTATGTTGGGTGTTTTTTTTTTTTAAATAAAGTTTGACCTCTTTACGACAAGCCCAGAGGGCTAAAATACAATGGAAAGAAGGTGAAGTAAGCCTGGAGCACTTTGTGTTCACAATGTGTGTGTGTGTGTGTGTGTGTGTGTGTGTGTGTGTGTGTGTGTGTGTGTGTGTGTGTGTGTGTGTGTGTGTGTGTGTGTG
>CAAKHC010007957.1:0-14422 GCA_901007825.1 Macroramphosus scolopax | reverse complement strand
CATCTGATGTTACTAATGTTTAATAACTATTTAATCCTTGATCCAGATTTCCAGCAGGACAGCTCCTCCTCCACCACCAGTCATGTTTATTAGCGTGCAGGATTCAGTCTATGTTGGGGTTTTTTTTTTTTTTTTAAATAAAGTTTGACCTCTTTACGACAAGCCCAGAGGGCTAAAATACAATGGAAAGAAGGTGAATTAAGCCTGGAGCGCTTTGTGTTCACAATGTGTGTGTGTGTGTGTGTGTGTCTCACCTGTCAGCTGAGCCTGCAGCTATCTTACTGCCATCAGTAGACCAGGAGCACCTCAACAAATTCTGAAAATCAGGAACAGATGTTAGACGATGGAGACCTGACACATCTACTACTGCACGTGAGCTACTATTATCCTAATCAGATTAAAGATTAGTGTTTTTATTGGAAAACAGAGCAGAAAGATGCATTGATAACCGAGTAGAGATGGCGGCGTACAACTTTTCCAAGTCTGATACGGATATAAATATACACAACCTGAAACTGTTTTAAACAGTAGAAAATAGTAACACCCCCCTCAGGGAAAATATTCAGTGTGTGCCAACAAAGGGATTTGTTACTGTTACCTTCTCAAAGTTGTGTACGTTGCCCTGGAAAATCTTCACACACCTCTCCTTGGGTGCAAATGGTCGAACATCCCAAATACGCACTAGACAGAGAAAAAACAAAATCAGAAATCACACGATGGAAAGAGCCTTGAATATCGGGAGAGATTTCTCACACGTATACAAACAGATAGACTACCTGTGTTGTCCATGGAGTTGGAAAGAAGATATGATCCCTCAGAGCTCAGGCTTAGCCCAGTTACAGAGTCACCGTGTCCATGCATGCTGTAGATCAGCTTATTCTGTCTCAGGTCCCACACCTGTAGGCATACACAACAACAGCGTGAAACAAAATGACCTATAGGCCCACATACAGAAGAGCAAGGAACAGACATGCGCTGTCATTCTCAGCTCTGTATCTATATCCTAAGGGCCCGTTGTCATGATTGTGTATCAGGTAGGAAGGCAAAGAAGAACATACAAAACAGGACGACTGTCAGCTAAGTGTTTCTCCCCAAAGGTAGAAGGTTTCTCATGTTTCTCATGTTTGATTTGAGTTTAAATGTCTGTAATAAATGCAGAATTTGCAATATGTGAGGCGTGCTTGTGTGCATGCGTGTGTGTGTGCTCGATCTCAGTACCTTGATTTCGTTGTCGATGCCTCCAGACAGAATCTGATCGCTCGTGTCATTGAAGGTGGCGGCCAGCACCTGGTAGGTGTTCTGGAATGTGTGGATGGCCGCTTTCTTACGGACGTCCCACAACTACCACAGCGACAAACACACAGAGAAACATAATTATAAATTAAAATTCCAACACAACCATTTGACCACTGAAAATTTGACAGGACAGATATGAGGAGTAATGAAACTTACATCTTCCCAAAGTAAATCTAGCATGAGTTTCTACTTTTTCCTGTCACACAGTGAGAGGTTCTGTTTTCTAAACTCAATCAAGTGATTTCCATTTGGCCATTTTATTAAACATCAGTGGCAGCTTGAAATCTCACCTTGACTGTCCCGTCATCGCTGCCGGTGCAGATCAGCTGGGGCCCTCGGCGGGCTGGATAGCAGGTGTTAACGAAGGAGGTGTGGCCCTTCAGACGTTTAATCCTCTCGCCTGTTTCACTGTCCCACACAGCCACAGTCTTGTCTGTGCTCGCTGAGAACAGCATGCTGAAACACAGATTGAGAAACGTACTCATCAAAAACTTGTTTTGGTACTAGCCACTAGATTCATCAACGAATGGAGAAGCGCACTTATGCTTCTCGGGCATCTCTCTATTCCAGCTTACTGTAAGTTCACACAGAAAGCAGCGAGAGCACCAAGTACACATTCTGATGTAGATGAAATAGGTCAACCTATGATAACAACAGACTTTACAACTTGAAAGGCTAGTGGAAGTATGAATGCTGATTATGACAGTGGCGGTCGCATAAAGTTTAGAATGTGAAATGTGGCCGACTGAAGTTGGCTATTGCACGGCTCTGCTAATCTACTCTTTGGCCGGAACAGAAAACTACTATGTTGAGTTCCCCGGGATTCTCAAGAGCGGCGCACTTCTGCATTCTGATTCACTGGCGCAAAACTATATCATAGCTCATTACTACAAAAGGTATCCGGACTTCACTTAAGTCTGTTGCCAACACCAGCCAAGAAGCACCACCAGCTGCCGGCCATCAAGCAACGCCGTCTCACAAATAAATGACTTCTTGCTACTTTGACACTCTCATCATAAGTAATTAAGTACATAGAGCATGAATTGTTCTACTCATACCTGCCATCTGTGTTGTAGTGCAGCTCCATCACTGCTCCAGTGTGGCCCTTCAGAGTGGCATAATTTTCACAATCTCCATACACATTCCACATCACTACAGCAAAGACACACAGAAACAACATGTTACGGCACAAACGAGCATCTGTTCACGAAGATGTGTGAAATGTAGGTAAATATTATGTTATCTGTGAGTCCTAATAATTTACATATGAGCCTGTCATATCCAGAGGAGGCCAGAGTGGCTCCGTTGGGGTGAAACTTGCAGCAGTAGACCTCTCCCTCGTGGCCAGACATCAGCATGATGGGAGCCTGCAGGCTGGAGCTTCTTGGGGGGCCCTATGGGAGACATTTCACATCATCAGAGGTCAAATATTGTCAAATTATGTGTTAATAAAAAAAAAAACTTGTTGGCAATCTTAAGTCCAGATCAACACAGTCTTCATGTATATAAATTACCGTGGGACTTAATCAATAATTTGATATGTACAGAATTCTAACCAGACAAATACAACCACATTATACCATTGTATTCTGAATATCAAGCTACTCTCACTGAGCATTGCTGAGTGAATTCAACACATAACAGTATTTCCTCCTTTTCAATTAATGTATCGTTATTTTCTTTCAATGCTTCTCCACCCAGCAGACAGCTTAGTGTAACTTACACACTTAAAAACATTTTCTAGCCTGCATAATAAGCTGGCGGACAAGTCAGCTGGTTCTACAGTAAGTTAGTTATAAAAAAAAGAGCTGTGTGTTTTGGTTGCCGAGAACAAGACTTTCTGATACGAACACTCTCCGTACCATTGCCACGAGTTGCTGGGACTGAGCCGCCGCCACCAGCTCCGTCCGAGGCCGCTTCACAGCCGCGGAAACCACCGCCATGTCCGCCACTCTCTTCTTGGGTTCAATCATCCCTGGTTTCTTCACAAGAAAGCTGTACGAGCTATTAATTTAAATGCTACAAGCTCCAAAAACGAACGGACGATTTTAACGGAAGGACGTCGAGCGGTAAGGTGGACGAAGAAGAACAGAGACAAACTACTTCCGCTTGCTTAGAGTTCTCTGATTGGTCGACGCTTGAAGCGCCTCCAATGATTGGTTACATGGCTTGTTGTCAAACCGCTTTGCACCGGATGTGAAAACAAAGCTAGCTGCGCTAACACGAAAGGTAAGGATATTTTTTCTCTTAAATTATTGTTATTTCGTGCATGTTCTATACTTGTAGAAATTTAAAATTCATGCACCCACCAATCATTGTGTGTATGTGTGTTTGTCAGGTTAACAAGATTTGCATGTAGACGACAACGTTTTAAGCTAACTAACGTTAGCCTCGCTGCTACTATCAATGCTATTCCGATACAGAATAATATTCCGATATAAAATCACTGTAAAGTGTTTTTCTTTTCTATCCAGTGACGTCGATAAACAGTTTCATTGTCTTAAACTCAAACAAATCACACAGAAACGACCTATATTTGTGAATGAGTAATACTATGAAAGAAAGGATAATTAAAGGATTGTGGCGTTCTTTAAACTAAAGCTGAATTTCATTGTGCTAAAAATACATCAACGAAATATGTGTTTTCAAAAAATGTATATACATATAACATATACACAGAAATATACCACTCACATTTTCTTAATAGCTTTTTTGTTCTCTGGCCACTATCAATATTACTAAAATACATTTAAAAAACAAAAGAAATAAACGTATAAGACACATGTACCTTTCAATCCGATTTAAGTATTAAAAAAAACATTAAAATGTCCATACTGTCGTTTTTCTTTCAACGATTTTAAACTTCAAATAAATTTGATTGAATTGTGTTTCAAGCTAAAAAAGTGACACTTGCTTATACCTGCACAACATAGCGTCCCCTCCAATACCAAACAAATATTCAAAATAAATTATATAGGTCATTTTCCTGTATGCCTGTTCAAAGAATATATATAAGCCTATGTTTTACTGATATTATTTGGGTTATTTCCCGATAACATTCATTTTTGACGTTCAGTCGTGTTAGTGATTATTAGATGGATCAACAGGTCTTCCTGTGGACAAAAACAACTTTAATGTCAATCTTTAAATATAACGAAACAGAAATGTAATGTAGAAATGTGTTCCATTATCAAGATTGAATTTCAGATACAAGTAGACGATGTCTGACAGCGATGGCCAAGCACAAGAGCCGGCTGGCCTGGAGGGTCTGCCACCGCTCTTCAGTATTGCCAAGGGAGAGGTGGTCTCTGTGCAGACCTATGGAGCTTTTGTCCGCCTGCCAGGATACAAGAAGGAAGGTGAGTGGGAAGTGAAGTTACCTAGGTAGACTTTTATCAAAAGTCTTTATTTAAAAAGACATAACTAATCAGTGGGCAGAGGACATTTACTAATAGGCAGTCCAAAGGGACACAAGACGTATTATGTATCAGGAGCAGAAAGCATAACCTGAGAAAGCCATATCAGGGAAAACCAGGAGCGTTGAAGGGTATCATTGACAATATAAAATAAGACACACAGTGGCAGATGGATGTCAGCACCTGCATGCTGGCATGTTGCCCAGAGTCAAAAGCAATGCAGAGGAAATGATGATGATGAAATCTGGTGCATAGTGTCAGTCTGTGCAAGAACCGTCTCGGCCAACATGGTGACTCAGCTGTATGACAGAAAGAATAGACAGGTTTTTTTCTCCTCTGATTTAGGATGAGCATTCTGCAATATGTTGGTATAAGGCCCCGTGTAGCTTAATATAGATTACTATCACAATGTTAGCTCAGATTTTTTAATCTATGAACACATTTTGTAAACATTATCACTGTTAAGATACATTTTTTTATTTTTTTCCCTGCACATGGCGTCAAAAAGTGAATGGGGTTTGCTGTTGTAAAAAAGAAAACCTGTTGTCCTGGTTGAATTCTTCAAATGTGGGATTTATGCTATAATTGTCTTTTGATGATACCCTGTCAAACTGAACACCAATTGCTCAATTTAACCACTGGAGGGCGAACAGAGCGAAAATCAACACCTGCAAACCCTGTGTTTAAAGGATACAGAAGTATTTTCTATCTTAATAACTAAAGTCCTCTCTCTTACACATACAGGCCTGGTACATGTGAGTGAAATGTCAGCCACACGTGTTGAAAGTGCCTCCGAGATTGTGGATGTGGGGGAAAAGGTGTGGATTAAAGTCATTGGGAGAGAGGTAACGACAAACACACACATACATGCACATTTATACTTTATGTAATGTGCTGCATATAACAACTAGTTTCACAGCAGGATCACTGACTGCAGCTTTGTCGTCTTCTTCTTAGGTTCAGGGAGACAAGATCAAGCTGTCCTTCTCAATGAAATCTGTCAATCAGGGAACAGGGCGGGACTTGGACCCTAACAACGTTATGGCAGAGTATGTCCTTACCGTTTCCAGATGAATGTATGCACATGTGTGCAGGTTTGTTATCATTATCTCATTTTGTGTTTACAGGCAGGATGCGAGGCGGCGGAGGCTGTTCAGAGACCACACAGGCAACAGGATCACACTGGAAGCAGTTCTCAATACAACATGCGCAAAGTGCGGCTGCAAGGGTACGAAAACAACACAAACCATTCAACTGTGAATTATTAAGGCAACAAGGAAAACGCAGTTTTTTCATGCTCTGTACAATTGAGGAGATTCTGGGCTTTCCTGTCTCCATGTCTAACATCAGACCAAACACATGAAGGTGTTACTTTAGTTCTGATTTCTGTTGTGCCAATTAGCACAAATTGGACCACATAATTTGCATATTTAATCACAAAACTTGTTATACAAAAGATAATTATTATGATAATAACATCCAATAATCTTCGCTTCAGTAGCACGTTGGTGAGTTTATTCCTGTGTAATTCATCGTCTGATTTATAGAACATTATTTTCCTAAAACATGGAGTAATTTTGATTTTATAGGGCAGCAGACTGTATTTTTATAAATTAATTTGGGGGATAAAAAGATTTCACTTCCTATCTTTAAAAAACTGACTCAAATATGTCAACAAAATTAAACAAGAATTTATATCCATTAGTGTTACAGATATATAAAAATATCTGTTCTTGATATCTTCATATGTTCATGTCTCTCCTGCTGTGACATCACTTATTCCTTGTTCAGGTCACTTTACAAAGGACTGTTTCTCGGCTCCCGGCTTGCAGTACGCTCTTTTGCCTGAAGAGGACGATGAAGAGCCACGGCAGCCGCAGCCCCCAACAGTCGTACCACAGAAAGACACTGACAAAAAGAAGAAGAAAAAGAAGGTTGGTATATCACAGATTATATCTAGTTGCTTTACACCTTTTATAACCCTCTTTTAAATAATCTCTTCTGGTTTGATATAGGTGGTATAATGACAAGTTAATGTTCATTGATTTAATTGTTTAAACATTGTGAACTTTTATTGCCACACACATAAACAATCATTCACTCATTTATCTTTACCCACAAGGAGAAGAAAATGAAGAAGAAGAGGAAGAGGGAGCGGAAGGAGTCCGATAGCGACAGCAGCAGCAGCAGCGACGGCAGTGAATGCAAGGCCAAGAGGAAGCGTCGCGACCACACTCATGACAGGGATGAAAAAAAGAAGAAGAAACACAAGAAACACAAATCTCACAAACACAGCTGAGACAAACACGTCCACAGTCGCACACACTGTAGCTATTAGACACATGCGACAGGTGAAGCGGTTAGCAGAAGAGGCAATGACCGTCTTCCTACTGTGTGTCTTTTAATAATCTCTTCACCAACCGTCTTATTATAGAAACCATCATTAGTTTTAGTGAGGAATGTGCGCAGACTCTGCCAAAGCCAATTAAAAAGAAAAAATTAAATTTTTCTCTGTGTTAAACAGATCCTCATTTAAATTTAATGAATTCTTCCTTTAATTAATGCTAAACCTCTTCACCAAGTTCGGGGGGAATCGGTCGTGTGCAGACAGTCAAAAACAAACAGATGCAGGTGAAAACATAACAACCTCGCCGGAGGTAATTAGAAACACATTAAGCCCCCGTATCATGTTGCAACAAAGCAATGAAATGGTCAAGAGACAACCACAACTTGCCCTGAAGCGACCTCGGTCCCCCCCGCAGAGGAAGGCCATATCACAGCATACGTAACCAGATAGTAGAAAGCCACATGGCAGGAAGTGACTGCCCCCTTTTGAGATCCAGATATTGTTTACAGGTCTTTTACAGCGGGACATTGAAGCAGACGCATGCACACACACATGTAGGAAGTAGTAAAGACACAAACAGGAAGTGAAGTATAACAGGAACCTGGCACCTCCGTGACATCCTGAGGTGATTTACTGCTTGTTGTGTTTGTTTTCTGTGTATCTGGTCCTCTGGAGTCTGCTCACAGTACACGCAACCCCGCTTCCTGCATGTCAGCTGTTAACTACATTAAAGCCCTTTTTATGTTCTTAAGGTAAAAAGACTGACGTATTTTTTTCCTACTTGTCATTTCTACACACACACGTACATGCGGGACTGCTCCACCTCCAGGGTCGTGTTGTCATGTGAGGCCAAGTGTCTCGTGGCCGAGGGTTTCACACAACAAGGCCGTGTCTTAACGAGCGGGTGAACCACAAGAGGTCAAAGTGGACAGAGAAGCATTCATGTTGTTTTTCAAAAGATAATTGTCTGAGAGGAGATAAGGCAACTATTTTGTGCTGTTTTGACTTCGTGTCTGAACTCCTACTTTTGGATTTTAGAGATTATTTCCAGCTGTAGTGGTTTGGCAACACCGCAGTTCGGTGGTGTGTCTCATGACTCCTCTTCATTTTTCTTGCATTCGTTCTTCCTCTCACTTAATGAAAAAAAAAGATGTTTCGATCATCCAACATGATCTCGAGCTTCCACAAGTAGATTTTACTGCAAATAATCTGAACACATCAGCGACAAAGTGCTTGAATTTACACACTGGTTTTACAATGTCTGATTCGCCTTGGGGGATCTGACTGTTTCCCCTCTGCATGCAAACTGAAATATGTCGCCTTTCTGCTGTCCCGAGTGAATAAATGACTGACCTTGGAAGTCTTTGTGGGTTGTGTTGGTCGGATTTAGAGTTCAATGGTGAAGATCAGCCTCCTGTCTGTTTATAAAACTACAGTCATTAGCTAGTTTAGCTTAGCTGAGCATAAAAACACAAAGATGTTTAAACATTCTGTGTCGCTGTTGCCATGGAGATACTCCTTTTCACCCAGAATGGATTTATACCCTTAAAAAATAAATAGTTTCTTGATTGTATTTCTCTCTGCTGCTTTTTGCTGCAGCTCACAAACTTCTTTAAACTCCTTCAGCTGATAGAATCCGACATGCTGATGAAAGCTCTGGAGAGCCGCCAGCAGCCTTGAATCAATCTAATCTAATCATTTAATGAAGTTTGCCTGCTTTGACGTTTATATTGTGTTTATATTATATTATATTTTTCTGAACGTCTGAGTGAATACTGGCAGGTGTTACATGAAGGCTGTCTGGTATTCTGCATAAAAATGTATATAGAATTTCATCATATGCACTTTAATGCCTACTTTAATTAACAGGATTTCCAGTGGGATTCTTTTTGGTCTTTTATCAGTTCCCAAACTTTTTTTTGATTTTTTACTTATTTGCTGGAAACACCCCTAACAGTCATATCAGAGGGGCCCAAGTTCAGGTCCCTGGTACTGCTTGTATAGACGGGAGGATCCTTTTAGACTGAAGTGTGGCTGCTCATGTGAATCCAAACAAGGCGACTCTGAGTATCAAAAGACGTTTCAACAAGGAATCCATTACTTTATATTCAATGAATCTTCTCTGAGCCGTTGTGTGTTTATCTTCCTTCTATAGATCAGAGGGTTTCAGTGTGGGAGGCTCAGTAGAGGCTCATTGACTGGAACTAAAAGATCATATTAGTCACTAAAGGAAGAACACAAGAGGCTCAATGTGTTTGATTTGGTTAAAGAGAAAGTTGAGAGAAACGAAAAGGCTCGAGGGACTTTTCCAAACTGTGTCAGAGGGGAGGCCCAGACTTTTTCTTTATAAACCCCCTGCTGATAGATGTATATATAATTTACAGAGCAATAAACATCTTTGACATTCCCTGCATTATGTAGGTTCCTCCTCTCTTGGGATCACTTCAGGGTCATCTGAGGAGGTGGTGTCAGAGGGCGCCCCGGCTCATCAGGCGATCCTCACCCCGTCACCCTGTCACCCTCCCTCTAGTTGGCCAGCTGCCGCTAACACCCGACACCGAGCTGACTGTAGGACGGAATGATCCAAACTCAGAAATCCTAAAGTAGATGAACAGCACCCGCGCACCTGACATGGGCTTGAACAAAACTTCTAGCCAGGGATACAAGATACACACTTGCATAAACACACGCACAAACACACACATAGGGGCTGTTGTGGAGCTATAATTAGCCTCCCAGTGAGCTTTTGTAGGAGACGATGTGATGGAAACTGTGGTCACACTATTTGGATTGGATCACCTCAGAGGTGTGTACCGCCATGTTGCATCTGTATTTTTGTATCACACCTCCTCCTCCTCCTCCTCCTCCTCCTCCAGGGTTAAAAATGTCTACCAGCATCATCATTCCACCCGTTGGAGTTCCGAGTACAGGATGTTTCCTCCTGCTTCACGTCTACTGTCAGTATCTGTTATAAGACCAGGATCGGTGTTCAGACTATTTGTGATGTCACAAATCCTTCTCATAGGCCCCGCCCCTAGAAATCTGATCACCGATGAGAAAACGTTTGTCTGGCGTTAAACATCTTTCTGCACCGTGAAGCTAAAACTTTCAACCGAAGCAACAAGCAGGAAAACGCATTTTTGATTGGAGGGCAACTTTAAACAAACTTGTTTGCTAATGATCTGTTCCAGTTGGTTTTCCAACGAGGCCTCTTGACTCGCTCCCCATTGGCTGCCTTCATTTCAATTCATTTAAATTTGTCAGAAAATACAACTTGCTAGCAAAACTATTCAACAGCAGCCAAAGTCCAGATGATCCAGAGAACTTTATTCACAGTAAGTGTTTACTTACAAACTTGATTTTTGATTGCAAAGCTTCCAAAAGTCCTTGTTGTTTTTCTTTGCATTAAGAAAACCTTTAAAACAACATTTGACTGACGCTCGCTGAATTAAAGCTGATTATTAACGACATTATCAGTGAATGCTTCTGGTACTTTCATTTACTGAACCCTCAAACTTCACAATCGATGGGATTCACTCTTAATTAGTGAGTAAACTTTCTGTTCCTGGACCGGCCGAACACTTAAACATGCAGAGAAAATAAAACATTCTGGGGCAGTTTCATTTGTTTTGTCACCAGTTTAAGAGTTTGAATATTTTTATTGTTATTTTTTCAGATCTCAGTAGTGAAACATTCATATTCAAGCACTTGTCCTGGTTCATCAGAGGCACCATGCATACATTTTTACAAAAAGAAAATGCCGACTTAGAATACTGAAGTGAACAAACATCAACAAATAATCGGAATTTATTCAGTGTTTCTTACAGTAGAAGGATGAACGTATAGAAAAGGGAGGCCGGAGTCAGCAGTTAATGTTAATACTGACGAGAGTGAAGGCATCACCAACATGAGGCGTTCACTTGCTGTGGGGATTCAGGTGATGAAAGCATGTTTGGGGGCTCAGGGTTGTTGTTTTTTTTAGCTGATGCATGTAGTTGTTGGGGACGGGGCTCAGTAACAGGCTTTACTCTGCCTTCTCATAGCGACGTGTGCAGACGACGTCTCCCATTGATAGAGTCTGTGGCGGAGAGAGAGGAAGACAGTTAGAACAACGCACACGTACGCAGAAATACAAACACAAGTGTGTTTGACTGTGCAGCAGCACTGACCAGTGTGAGGGCGTTCCCGCTGATTTCCCTGACCAGGCTGGTCTCTTTGCCGTCCCACTTCTGTACGTGCACCATCTTCCCGTCCTCTATTTTCACGAGGGACTGCAGCCGGCGGATAAACAAAGGGAGTTATTGACACCTTGTAAACGTACATAGTGTAGCTTTAATTAATTAAAGATAAGTCCAATTATATCAAATAATAATCTGATATTCATGTGGGTTATTATCTTTATAAGTCTTTTTTGTTTTGATACTTCATATGAAACTTTATCAGCGAGAGCATTTAGAGTTTTGGACTCTTCTGTTCAATGAGAAACTCATCATGTTTCCCAGCACGTGACACCTCATCTGCTCTACATAACGTACTCAAATATCACACCCCCCCCCCAGGCTGCAGACTATGAACCGTCCATCTTCTCCGACACACCGTTTGAAGGGTTGTTACTCCACAAGCAGCCTCATGTCTGGGACTGTAGCTGTGGTGAAACCTTTTATATTGGCTGATTCTCTTAAAATGTAACTATTCCTCATTTTGCTGAGGACCCCCTCAGATGAAGAACCTTTTAAACCTTCGTCAACAGAAGGACCAACCATGTCAGGAGGTCTTCCTCTCCTGCACGTTGACTCCTCACCTTAACCTTCCTGTCGTCGGCGGTGGTCTCATCGAACTCCTCTCCCAGCGTGAAGATGAGCTCTGTGTTCTTGATGGTGCTCTGAGTCTTCACCGTCACCTTGGCGCCGTCCACTGCGATGATGGTGGTGGGCTTTGTCAGGACGCCGACCTTACGCGTGGCGAAGCCGACACCTGAGGAGGACACACGAGTAACGTTTAGGGTGGCGGGGACATTGTTGCCTCGCTCTCATGCTCAACTAGCAACACACCCTTGTACGCTGGAACATCTGTGCTCCTGATAAATACGATCCTATTGAGGCTTGTTTGGAGAAGAAGTCATTGATTTGCCCTCCGCGTCTCCTTGAACCAACAGACTCTCTAATCTCTATTTGTCTGCAGTCCAAACCTGCGGCGTGTTCTTCAAACACTGTCGGTTTGCTGTGACCTGGCTGCCTGTCTGTGCATGCATGTATGCAAATGATTAGTCAGTTCTGTGTATGAGGGATCAGGGAGGTCAGCTCATTGGGTAACGCTGACTCACACCTTTTGATTCTAAAGTCTGGGTAGACAATCCGGTTGAAGAGGAAAAACAGCAACTTCCCCTTTATTTGAAATGACAATGTTCGTGTGTGTGTGTGTGTGTGTGTGTGTGTGTGTGTGTGTGTGTGTGTGTGTGTGTGTGTGTGTGTGTGTGTGTGTGTGTGTGTGTGTGTGTGTTTTGTTTGTGTGTTTTCTCTCTCAGTGATGCAGCCGAAACTTAAAAACACATTCACCATGTTCATTTGCTTTTGGGAGACATGACGTGACGACTCGGAGAGAATTTGACGCTTTGAAATCCCTTTGATTCATAACAACAAACATGTTCATATCAAACTGTTCAATACGAAGCTTCACATAAATACTGTCACAGTCCCGCTTTATACTGTCGAAGTTCTTTCCTGTTTTATTTTGAAAAGTACCTCCCTCATGTGTCTCATCTTAAATGACTTCCTGTTTGTTATTGCTTTCACCTGTGTCCCGTCAGCCAATCAGCTCCCTGCCTGCCCTCCTCTTCTCTCACCTGTGTCTCCTTACCTGATTAATCCAGTTTGTATTTCAGTTCCAATGTTTTCGCTCCGCCTCCATCACATCTTTCTATCTTGTGTGTTTGCTGTCTGTCATGTTGTTCTCTTCTTGCTCGCACCTTTTTCTTTCTTTTCAGTCATATATATTCAGTTCTTCAGAAGCTGCCTGTCTGTCTTGATTTTCTGTATTTGGGCTACAAATACATATTGCAAACTTGGATTGTGTGGAGTCATGACCTCTGACCCCAGAGACGGTCGTCCACGACGAACCCACCACTCGTTTGTTTTGATATGTTACTATGACAACACTATTAGACTTTCTACAAGGAGCTCCATCACAGTTCAAACACTTTTATAATGTCAGTTTTAATAAAGTGAATGTTCCAGACTTCTGTCAGTGAGGAGAAGCTACATGAATATGAGCATCAATAAATTCAACTTTATGTTTTTACAATCTCCAGTTTCTCACCACAGCTGAGATGAATACAGTCACATAATAGTGGACGTCCTGACCAGTAATTCAATCATCTGGAAAGAATTTAGTTTTATCCTTGTAAAGGATGTCCAACCACCCCCACCCTCATATTTCTTGTTGTTCTGTTTATTGATGATGGAGAATCGCTGCCCTTCTCTCCACCTTTCTCCCATCAGAAGGCTTATTGTTGGCCATTTCCCTGATCGAGTTAATCTGGGCTACGAAGGGATCGGAACCGTGAGGACGATTGAGTAATCATTGCATAAGCTCTTTTGTCTTCGCCGCTTCCCACGTCAGAACAATTGCTGAAAACACAATTCTGTGCTGGAGGAGTTGGATTTGGCCAAACATTGTTTCTGAGCGAGTTCCCACACCGACTCCAAAATATGACTCAGTTTGTCGATGTGACGTAAGACATCATTGTGTTCATGGCGGCGGTGCCAACGCAGTCCGGCTCCAGTGACACCAACGTCTTCAGATTCAGTTTGCTGATTAGTAAACCGTCTGAGACCAGATGTTTAAAGGATGAATCCGCTATAAAACCCACGCATGCACCTTTCCTCAGACGTAACGGGCCCTCATAAAGGAGCTTGTACTTCACACATGTTGGTTTTCAGCCAATCCTGATGTGGTGAAGTGGAAACGACGGATATCATTCAACGTAAAACAAAACACGTGCAGAACAGGAGGGGCCCCGAACGGCAGCCCTGCGGAACCCCGTCACCAAGCTGCATCTGACATGTGTTAATGCAGCAAATACGACCGGCGTGCAGGACATCTTACCTCCACCGGGGTTCGTCTCCACTTGACAGTTGGTCCACTTCATATAGTTTCGTAGCGTTAATAGTATTTCCTGTTAGAAAACAACGTAAAGGTCTCAGATAAGAAGAAAAACAGCGGTACTTTCATGAGGAAGCCGATCAGCTCTTCATCGGCTAACTGCTCCTTGTGTGCTTTCTCTCCTTTTAACGTTGGTGCTGAGCTTTGGGCAAAGTAGGACGTTAACATTCAAATTGAGAGTTACACCAGGATGGGGGGTGGT
>CAAKHC010007956.1:0-13142 GCA_901007825.1 Macroramphosus scolopax | reverse complement strand
TAGCCATCTTTAATTTAACCTCTTACGGTCCTCACAGGTCAAATCTGACTTCCCTTCCAAATGTGAATAGAGTCACTCTCTCATTAGTGGCTGTCTTCAGGCACTGAACGACATCTCCAAAAGCCCCACTTCCTAACTCACGCTCAACAATGAAGTAAGAGGAAGGGGAGGAGATAACAGGTCTTGTAGGACCTGAGAGGATTGTACACTGGTAAAGTTCATTATGAGCTATTATGATAATGAAATACTGAATTATTTCTTTTTAGCTGTAACTAACAAGGTTGAAATGTTAATCTCACCAAAGTGTGGACACACAGTAGATTACAGTGTTATTACAAAGCATCATCATTGGAGGAGAGTCCTTTGAAAGCACCGGCCAATCAAAACAGAGGAATGGAATATGAAAAATAATAAAAATAATAATCTTTTCTCACAGCTTCCAAAATAAAACATCTTTAAAACATTTCCAGCATAATGAACATAGAATTTTGGAAAACAAAATACATTTTGCATCGTGTAAATATTTCAACACATGTACCCCAATGGGGTACAATATGGTGACTGCTGCACACCCCGACATGCGTGCGAGGGCCCGTGTCAATGCTGCTCGCAGCGCTAGTTATTTTATTGCTTTTTTTTACAACTCAATTTATTGAAGGAAAGATTCGGCCGGTGTTTATGGCTTCATGATAAGGTCGCAGGTTGCCATGGTGACAGACTACGGGCTCAGACCGAGAGGCGGAGAGCAGTGCATGATGGGACAGGAGGGCTCGTGGCCTCGCAGAGCTTCGGTGAGCAGACGCTGTTCATCCAGCAGAGAATCCACCTGCAGACCAAACAGTCAAACTTATCAGAACCTTGTAAATGTTTCCCTGTATGCTCCCATACATGTTATAAACTACTAATGTGACTGTTGAACATCTGAAGTGCACAAATATCATTAATTATTATTGGACAGTGGCACAAATCGTAGTTTCCATCAACCGATTTGACTCTCAGCTGCCTGGACGTCGTCTGACCTGAACCTCAGAGACAGATTGTATCTAATGTTCCTGTACAACAGTGTGTTTCTGGTAAGAACCTCTCTCTGCAGCTTTGTGTTCCTCTGCTCCAACAGCTCACAGGCCTGCAAGACAGCAGTGGATGGACGAGCAAAGAGTCATTGAACCAGACAGTTTTTAATGAAAAGTTGAATTATTAAAATATATATACATTTACTTAAATCAGGGTTCATCAAAGTCTGACAGTGCTTAGGATGAGGCACGCACGAGGACGTCATGCAGGTGACACACACACACACACACCTCATGCAGCAGACACACACACACACACCTCATGTAGCAGACAAACACACACACACACACACCTCATGCAGCAGACACACACACACACCTCATGCAGCAGACAAACACACACACACACCTCATGCAGCAGGTCGGCTCTCCATGTTTGTCTCTTCCGACTTGTCTGGGCTGCAACTCTGTTCTTCTCCCTCCTCTTCAGTCTTCGTCCTCCATCCTCCGAACTCTGACACTGACACACACACAGTAAATAATAAAGAGGCCATGATGAAACTCGACTGAAGAACTCACAAACATTAACATTATTAATAATCAATCAGGATCAGTCTTCTATGATTGTTCTTACCTCGTGGCGGGAAGAGTCCCAGTCTGACATCACAGACGCTTCATGCATGCAGTTAAATAGAGAAAAAACACAGGAGGACATCCTGCACGCCGACTGTGTCACTAAATGAAATGTTGACTGGGCATCCAGGTCGGCAGACACAGGAACTTTCACTTCAGCTTTCTTTTCACTTTACAATTTCGATGCTGCTGAGGAGAAGCAGTGAGGGTAATTCACACAAGTCACATGACTCCAGACTTTTTCTTTTAAATTTGAACCATTTAATTGTTTTGAATTTTACATTTAAACCTCATAATAGACATAAAATCCTTTAAATATCACACAGACTTGTAACAGGGAGAAACACTCATCCGTTAATTCTCTCCAGATAATGTTACAAGTAGTGCGGTACTCTCCCCGCACACACGCATTAACAGAATTTAATGCGCCAGTGTCCTGTCGTTACCACTTGTGCCAGCGGAGGGCGCTCTTGCCAAGCAAAGCTACATTATGCTTCTACAATGCACAAAGCCATCTCTATTTTATCAACCACGGTCTTTTGTGGTCTGGTGACACCCAGCAATCCTGGAGTAACACGTAGAGGCTGCAGGAAGACGACACCTGCAAGAACTGCAGTGACTGTTTACGCGTGTCCAAATGTGAGAGAGGGAAGATTTAGTATAAACGTTTCAGAAAATCTATGTTTATTATATTATACCATTAGAAAATTTGAACACAAAGTGTGTGAGTCCATTCCAGCACGCCGTCTTCATCACTAGGTAGTAAAAAAAAAAAAAGTCAGAATTGTTACTGCGGCGTGCCGTCTCCCACAGGACACTCCGGTTTCTTGGTGAGCGGCACATAGCAGTCGTTGGTCGTCGCCTCCTCCACGGCTCGTTTAATCGGCTGCCTGCTCCTCTTAGTGCCGTTCATAGGAGGTGGCAGAGCGTCTGCTTGGCTGCTGCAGCCAAACACTTCTCTGTGGATCTCCAGTGAGGCGTGGCTCGGCGACATGTTGAGGATCTCACAGAGGCCTTCGGCTTGTTTCTGCAGGGTGGTGATGGACTGCAGAGAACGTACATGTGTCAGTAAGTCTCAGTCAGTCTATTTTTCTTGACGTGTCCAAGTGTGTGTGTGAATGCGTGTTCTTTATGACCTTTATGACCTGGATGGCTTGTTTCACCAGCCCAGGAGCTGCAGCTGACAAGTCTTTCATGATGCTCTCTGGTGAAACACACACATACCAACATCAAGGAACTTCGAACAAATGCTAAATTGGATTCTTCTCCTGCAGCATAATTATCAAAGAACAACAACACATTCACATGTTGTGAGCTGGTTAGGATTGTGGGTAATGACCTTGTGCTGGGTCTCTGACCACCTCTTGGGGTTTGACCGTCTGCTCATAAAGCCCCTGAATGACAGACAGAAGAGCACACAGCAGCGGACATGAACGACAGCTTCGGATGTTGCACATCTCTTTTACTACTCAATACACACATTGGCTTTTTTTACTTGTGTATTCATACTGCATGCTATCTATTGATAATGAGGATAGACTTGAAGTTAAACTGAACAGAGATTGTGAACTTGAATCCATTTCTTTGCACATTTGGATGGAAGCTCGACTTGAGACACCCACCATGAGCTTGCGTTCAGCCTTGAGGGAGTGGACAACGTGGGGCAGGATCTTTCTGGGGTACGTGCGGCGCCTCCTGGTGGTCTCAACGATGGTGTCGTCCAGCAGGCTTTCTAAATCAACAGCCTCATCTTCTGCTGAGTGTTTGCGGTGGAGGAAGGAAACAGGAACGGCAGTTAACCAAACAAAGCATTCCGTTTCAGTAAACATTGCACTGATCAGGAGGTTAAGGACACACTGAAGAACTGGGTTCTGTATCACCTTCAACATCAGGTGCATCGTCCCAAGTCTGTCCGTTCACCAACACATTGTCCTGCACAGCAGCCTCAAAGTTCTGCACACACACACGCATGCGCAGAAAGAACACAAACAGGAAATCTTTGCTAGATGGTCAAATTCTTCATGTGATCTGTTTATGAAAATGTTTGTACCACCACTCTGAAACCGAGTGAATGACAATGGAGCTAAATGGCTCAGAGCTTTAAGAAGTATCAGACTTTACATTTCGGGACGCGTTCAGGACCCCAAACAGACAGACAACAGTGAGCTGGTAAGTCGTTAGCTTGAATCTCCCGTTCGGACATTATGAAAGAAACCGCTGCTCTTTAACACGGAAACTGAAATAACCATCGGGACTAACAAAATACTATCATACTAAAAGTCTTGCTTTGAATTCTGTGTGCGATTGATTACAATGAAGGAAACATTATTTGCGAAATCTTTCAAAGCAGGTTTTGTGGGTAATGCTAACGGGGCCACAGAGAAACCTGCGCCAATCTCCTGCCGTAGAAAAACCCCAAATAAAACAGGGCTCGTTGGTCTTTTGATACTTGTCTCGGTCGCTTTAGTGATCAAATCATAAATACTTGTATAATTAACATGAGCGACATTCAGTGGTAAACTATTGAACCCACCGCCAGAAGCTCCTGAAGTAAAACTCGCTTCGTCTCCTCGGCGACGTCCGGTTGTCCGTCCAGAACTTTGTTTAAAACAGCTTTGTATTTATTTATATGCTCGATCACTTGTTTCTTCGACGTTACTTGCACTCGGTATTCTTCATTTGTTTCATCACCGTGTGCGTCTTTTTTCTCTGCGAGCTCCATTTTTACCGCCAACTTGTTTATATTTTAACCGGAATTGATTTTGTTACTTCCTGGTCCAACCGGTTAGGCTTCCCTCCAGGAGCAACACCTGGCAGAAATGTTCCGACATGCTGTTGGCAATGTTTGAAAAGGAAATGTGTGTTTTTCATTGTTTGCTTTTTAAGCCCATATAAGTTTTTTTTTAAGTGGACTTCTTCCAAACATACTATCATGTTTCAGCTTGTGAGAATGAAGAGGAAGGCTGTCAAATGTCTATGAGACTGAGAGTATAATATTCTGGATGGAGTAGTGACGGATTACTTGTAATGTGGTTTACGTTACTATATCGCCATAAGTACGTAACAAGATAAGACCAGATTAGATTTAAAAATGTGCAATAAGGTTATTGTTAAACTGAAAAGGTATATGATAACCAATGCTATAATCATTTAACAGCACATGTACATATTGCTGACTCTTATTATAGACTTCATCCATCTCAGTAAAAGAAAATACAGAAACCGAAGTGCCAGAACCTCAGAAGTGTACATAAGTGCAAACATTGTGTCCACATGTCTTATACAAAGAATATAAACTGTCCGTTACAGCTGTTCTCTACTGGAAGGCACTGTGTTTATTATTCAGGGGGAATCTGTTTCTTTGTCGGGTCCGGGGGCTCCATGTTTCAGCTGCAGGCCAGCGGGGGTCTGAGCAGCAGCATGAGGCCTCCTTTATTGCAATACTCTGAACTGCATGAGGAGTAACCATATCCAGGCTGCTCAGTGGTTTCCCAGGTGAAGCAAACAGTTGGTAGGTGTGTGAGGACCGTGGAGAAAAATAACAAGTGTATTTATTTTTAAGTGATAGTTCATATAGCGTAGCTATAGTAGAACAACACATTACTGCTGACTTCCCACAGGCTTAAAAAGCATGTGATTTACTGTTCACATGACCACCACTACTGCATACCTGTTGGACAATACAGACGCTAGAATAAATCCCATTAAATAACTTAGAAACCTTATAAACAGATCAACCAATACTTACATCATGTTTGTCACTTACATTATTTATGTACTAACCAGAAGGTGTCAAATTGTAATTTTTTTAAAAGTAAATTCAGTCATCAGAAGTAAAAAAAGTGAACTACTTCTTAATATGACCAACCTGGTGAAACTTAGAGAGCTTCTGGAGATAAAGCTGGACGAAGTTGTTTAATTCCATCTTCTACCTGACAAATACATCGTCTGCGATGTAAATATTAATCGTAACTGTTGTAAGCCCGTCTCTTACTCTCCAAGTACTGATTCCAAACAAAGGCCTTGCAGGGTTGGACAGATGGAAGGTTAGTATGTATAACGGGTTTAAAATAATAAAAAATAAATATGTAAATAATAAATCCGTGACCCCAAACTCTTAAAGTGCTCGTGAAGCAGGGAGGACTGTTCAAAGAAATGTCACTCACGTAAGAGTCTAATGAACTCGTTCTTGCAATCAAGTGGAGGATGTTCACGGGTTTAAAAGAATAGTAGCACACACACACACACACACACACACACACACACACACACACACACACACACACACTGCTGCTGGGTCTTCCAGATCGTGTTCCCTGAGGAATGCGGGTGTTTGTCAGAGCAGATTTCAGGCGTCACAGGGCTCAAGTCAACTGTCCCAGACTCATGTTTTCATAAGTTATTTTCACAGATCAGAATCCCAGCGTGATCCGGCCGCGTCGCCACCGCCACTCAACACATCTGTTTTCTCACATGAAAAACTTCAGCACCAAAAACAGTGATGAGAAGTTTCATAAAAATACACAATTTAAAGTAAACTGTCATGTGTATGATTCAATCCAGCCCACTTAGACACAGCAACAATTTAATTTATTATAGATATTATTTTTTTGTACATCAAACTCATTACCGCACGTCAACTCAACTCGACTTTATTTGAACCTGGTTTGCATAACAAACATGCGACCAGAGAAGTTGCAACTCAGCAAACGGACGTTTATGGAAAAACTTTTATGATTAAATGAGTAACTGAGTGAAAGATTATGACTGAGACCGAGAGGGTCACAACTTCACAATGTTCCCACAAACCCACAATAACAGGAACACAAAACCTACGTCCATATAGAATTAAGACTTTCTTGTTTCTTTATCCTGTAGCTGTTTCCGCTTTAGCATGTTGCTACGTTAGCATTCAGCCATTGATTTCCATGGACAAGTGGAACGTCTGAGCAAAATGAACAATCTGTTTGCTGCGGTGAAGTGGTGGAGCACGTTTGTATTTAAAAGTCACAGAACCAGTTTTCAAACGGACCCTGAACTTGAGGATGAGCGAGTGACGTATAACACCGACAGCTGACGGGGTTTGAGATCATCTGGTCTCACGAGGCCGCAACCGCCAGCGTCAGGCGAGATTTATCTGGAAGACACAAAGAAGATAAATTACAGATGATGAAGATGTTTGAGATTATAACGTCTTGACTTGTAGCCGGACCAGGGTAAGAAGAAATGGAACGAGGTCAGTAAGTCGTGGCATCACTGTAAAGATGGCGTGGGAAACTAGCCTTCTAGGATTAGCCTGAATGTCATGGACACAGTTGAATTATAGGTTTACACTCTTTAAATTAAGAGTATACCTGCCTTTATTCACTGCATAACAACCAGCACCACTCTAAAACTGACACCCACCTCAATCTGGGGGTTGAAGGACCTCGTTCCTGCGTATAAACAAAAGGTTTGGCGAAAGAATAAAGTCTCGTTCCCAACAACTTCTAGACTGTCAACTGCTTCAGGATCCAGTTGCTGAATTCAAAGAAGCTCCGACACCTGAGAATCAACAATGTCCTCTTGAGTTTAAAACTTACTACTTTCTTCAAAGTGCCTCCTCTCCGGAAGCGTGGCGGGCGGCGGCCTCTCTGTGCAGGCCCCCCGGCCCTGCGGCCCGGCGGTCAGAGCCCTGACGAGAACCGAGCTGGTCCGCAGGTGACTCCTGTAATGTCTCCTCTCGGGTCTCTCCCAGGACTGTCGGGGGTTCATGTCCACCTGACACCACGTCTCCCTCCGCCTGTTCAGCTCCAGGAGAGTCCGGTCTTCTGATCTGGACATTATTAGTTGAGCTTTTCCTTCTGTAGCCTGAATTGTCCAAAGTGTAGTTAGATGATGCCGCTGTTTCCATGGCAACGTGAAACCTGAGTAAGCGCCAAGGATCTTTATTGGTTGGGAGGAGGATTCACTCTGTTGAAAGAACACTAGCCCGGAGTTTCCTCCTTTATATTTCTACGCGTTGACATACTTCTACTGGGAACTGATACCGATTCAGAGCCGGACGACATCAGTGTGCCTCATGTGCACTCTGCAATCTCTGGATCAACACACTGGCCCTTTAAGTGTGAAGCACCTGTGGGATCAGTTTGTACCTGCAGCCGTGGAGCCCACTGGGTCAGACTATGATTAGGATTAGAGCAGATTATGATCAGAGCATATGGACCGACCAGTTGGCGGCAACATTTACAAGCCCGACACAGACCACAGTTTATATTCATCATTTTCATGGACTTGTCTGATTTCATATCCTTTGACCGGATATTAACCAGATATTATTAGTATTTATTCCAAATTAAAAATGAATAATATAAAACAAAAATAATTTGCGATGACATTTATAAACGTTAAGAAAAAGACTAAATTTATCCAAAAGCAATTTATTAATGAAAGTACTGAAGTGTGAATTTGCTGGTTTGCTTAATTTGAAATAAAACGTTTCGTTTTGTTAATCCTTTGTATCTTTTCTGGACAAACTTGGTGGATGTTAATGAGCTTCTGTTCTGTGAATGAACTGGACTCCGTGATAAGCGCTGCTGGCCTGGCTGGTTAATCTCCTCTCCGTGTTTGCAGCCTCCCCCAGGTCACCGATCACCGCTCCACCAGATACTACAGCCGGAGCTGCTCTGTCATTGGTCCATCAGCATCGGAAGGCCGTTTGTCAGCGTCCCGGAACAAAAGAAAGCGCGACCAGGAGAACCGAGGCAGCCGAGGAGAGACGCACGAGTCGGGCAGCATGCTGCATCACAGACCCCGGAGAGAGGAAGAGGAGTGGTTTAGTGATGAGTCGACGATGAGGAGGAACCCGGACAGCCTGTTTTGATCAGTTGTTCCATCTCGTATGAGGAAACCGCCGCCTCGCTTCCTGCATCACCTCGCGACTCATCCGCGGTGAACAGACGCAGCACACGATGGTCGCCGGAGAGCTCGTGCAGGAGCACCTGCGCGCGGACACCGGCGCACCTGACGACATCACGGTCGACAGGAAGACCAGACACCCGGAGGGAACCGCCGAGAGACGAGCGGCGCCGACACCCGGAGCGGCGCCGGCTGCAGACGCGGACCCCGAGCGGCGGCACGAGCAAGCGAAGGAGGCGCCGCCGGATGAGACAGAGGCGATGCTGCCCGACGGAGGAGGAGGAGAGGCGGAGGAGGAGGAAGGTAAGCGGATGAAGACGCGACTGTACGGACGCCGGTTCGCCGTCCTGGCCGTGTTCAGTCTGTACTCCCTGGTGAACGCCTTCCAGTGGATCCAGTACAGCATCATCACCAACGTGTTCACCCAGTACTACCAGGTGACCAACGAGCAGGTGAACTGGCTCTCCATCGTCTACATGCTCGCCTACGTGCCGCTCATCTTCCCGGCCACCTGGCTGCTGGACCGGAGGGGGCTGCGGCTCACGGCCCTGCTGGGAGCCGGCCTCAACTGCGCCGGCGCCTGGCTCAAGTGCGCCAGCGTCGGCCCCGACCGGTTCGGAGTCACCGTCACCGCGCAGGTCATCTGCTCCGTGGCGCAGGTGTTCATCCTCGGCCTGCCGTCCCGCATCGCCTCCGTGTGGTTCGGACCGCGCGAGGTCTCCACCGCCTGCGCCATGGCCGTGCTGGGGAACCAGGTCAGTCACAGTATGGATCAACTCGTACACGACATTAGAAAGTGATCAGAATATAACAGTTCACATATAAGAGAAGAGAGACTTAAAGAGCAGAATAGAGAGGAAGAGGAGAGGGGTGATGTAGCTAAAGGACGAGGATAGTGTGTCCATAAGCTCGGCTGTGATACACAATAAGTAGTAAACTGTCTTCTCCGTCTTCGTCTCCAGTTGGGGACGGCCATCGGTTTCCTGCTGCCTCCAGTGTTGGTCCCCAACACGCCCAATGACATCGAACTGACGGGTCACAACATCAGCATCATGTTCTACGGCACCGCCGCCGTCTCCACGGGCCTCTTTATTCTCACTGTAATAGGTACGCTACACACACACACACACACACACACACACAGTGCAGACTAAGTGAAGGTGCAGCAGTAACAATAGCGAGCCTAACCGCCCAACTGTCCATGTGTCCCCACAGTCATTAAGGACCGCCCTCCCATCCCTCCCAGTCAGGCCCAGGCGGTCCTCGCCGACTCTCCTCCGGAGGATTACTCCTACAGATGCTCCATCCTCAACCTCGTGAAGAATAAAGCCTTTGTCCTGCTGCTCGTCAGCTACGGTGAGCATGAAGTGTGACGAGTCCAGAACTACTCCGACAAGCTCGGTGGACTCAACACAGTACACGAGGCAGGACTGTGACCACCATTAGTCCTCCGAGGGTTTGAACCAGCGGCCTGCAGCTCCTCACACTGTATTTACTCGGGTTACCAGTTTGCCTGCAGCTCTGACTGCTTCATTTCAATACTCATCTGACCAGTTCCCAACTGGGACAAACTGTCTGGAACATGTGAGACTGGAATATGTTCCCATCTAGATTTCTGGGAACAAATGAGAGGCTTTTCTCACATCCTGTGTTCAGCTGGTGTTGGTTTGTCTGTCTGTCAGCAGGAGTGGATCACCGAGCAGAGAAGAAACTGTTGCATTCTGGGGCAGCAGATCTCTGTCCTCAGTCTTCTGTCTGTTCCAGACGACCGTTATGACGACTTTAACTCCGACCTCTGTTCCTGCTGCAGGTATACTGACGGGCTCCTTCTACTCCGTCTCAACTCTTCTCAACCAGATGATCATGGACTGCTACGAGGTAACTAACGCTCCAACCGCCGGCTCAGAGTGACATCAGCAGATCAGACGGAGCTAATTCACATTAGCAGTAGCAGCAGATCTGAACGAGTCCCTGCGGCTGCGGTAGAAGTTACCTGTCTGATCGCTGCACATCGATGTCCGAATCATCCGGGTGGAGGCGTGCGTGCGTGCCTGCTGTCATTCTCTGACTTGCTGTCTGAAATCAACAGTAGCTGCACAACAAATAAACCTGCATGTAGTTGAAGTGTCGTCTTGCCTTTGTGAGACTCACAAAGCAGCGCTCTCAGTTTATTGCAGATCTTTGTGAAGACGCTCATCATCATCATCATCATCAGGGAAGAACCGGTTTATTTCACAGCCCTGTCAGCATGTGGACGGTGTTGTTTTGAGTCTGCGTGTGTCATACAGGTTGCACAACACCAAGAGACAATCTCAAAATATTTACAAAGCAAAAGTGGGCGTGGTCTGTACGGTGGACGTAGTCGGGAGGGAGCAGATATCAGGAACAAGACGCTCCCCGGGAGTCACTTCCTGTTTCTGTTCCAATTGTGAGTCTCTGCACTTGTACAAGAGAGAGAGAGAGAGAGATAGTAAGTAGAGAGAGAGAGAGCTGCATGAACTAGAACTGCAGCTCAGTAAGTCCACACACGTACAGAACATGTGATGTCATTCCACCTGTGACCTCTGTGCTCCCTGGGACCTGATGTATCTTCGTCAGCTTCACTCTCCTCCTCCTCTCCTTTCCCCAGAACCAGGAGCTGAACGCCGGCAGAATCGGTCTGACTCTGGTCGTGGCCGGCATGGTCGGCTCCGTCCTCTGTGGCCTGTGGCTCGACCAAACCAAGACGTACAAGTAGGTAACATGCACAACCAGTCTGTTCCTGTGTGGGGGCTCCTTTCTCCACACCGACGTCCACGCCGACGTCCACGCCGACGTCCACACTGATTCTCTGATGTTCAACACTGATAAAAATAATTGAATATACAAATAAATAGGTGAAACTCTCTCCCATCTTCTCGGCAGGATGACGACTCTGATCGTGTACATCCTGTCGTTTCTGGGCATGCTGGTCTTCAGCTTCACGTTGAACCTCAACAACATCTACCTGGTCTTCTTCACCTCCGGAGTCCTGGGGTACGACAGGCTAACGTAGCAGACTGTAACTCTTGTCTTCTCTTTACACTTCATTTAACAAGGATATTCAACGGCGCCTTTCTAAGCTGTAAAATATGTGGAAGCCACCTTAGAGGAACGTCCTCCAGATGTGTCAGAGGTCTCATGAAGACCTGACAGACAGCTGGGCCCTTCAGGCCCCCGTCAGGCTGCCGGTTGTTCAACAACAGATAGTGACGGCGTGATGGTTGTAGCTGTAAACACACCTGCTGCAGGTGTGAAGGAGTCACCTTCAGTTCCAGACATGTTTACATAGTGAAGGTACTAACGTGTAGAACGCAGTGATTTATGATTTTACACGTTAATTATCCATTCATAGCGAGTCGTGATGAAACCCTTCGTGTGCAGTACAGATGTTGTTATTTAAGCTCTGGGAGCTCCTGTGACTGATGGGTCTGTGCTCAGGTTCTTCATGACCGGATACCTGCCTCTGGGATTTGAGTTTGGGGTGGAGATCACCTACCCGGAGTCAGAGGGAACTTCGTCTGGACTCCTCAATGCTTTCGCTCAGGTAGTGTGAAGTCAACTCTCATTAAGTTTGATATGTTGTGACGAGTTGTAAGGAGACGTGTCGTCAGTGACAAGGGAGTCGAGATTTCAACCTCGACTCCCTTGTGACTCGTCTCTGAAGTATAAATAATCAACTACAATAATTTTTTGCTTTCCTTCGGACAATTGAAGTACAAAAACACAGCGCTGCCTAAAGATCCGTCTAAGTCCTGCGTACTGCTCCTCTAAGGGTCTCCTGTGAAGTCCAACAATGATGATGATGATGATGGGTGTGTGTGTGTGTGTGTGTGTGTGTGTGTGTGTGTGTGCAGATATTCGGGATCATTTTCACTCTGATTCAGGGCAGACTGACCTCAGACTACACTCCGCTCGCAGGGAACCTCTTTCTCTGCGCCTGGATCTTCTCAGGAATACTGCTCACGGGTAGGCTGTGTGTGTGTGTGTGTGTGTGTGTGTGTGTGTGTGTGTGTGTGTGTGTGTGTCTGTGTGTGTGTGTGTGCGTGTCTGTGTGCGTGTGGTGTTTGTTCAGTCGTTCATGCATGTTAAAACAAACGTCCAAGATGTCATGTTACCTTGTTTGTTTGTTTCAGCTTTAATCAAGTCCGAACTGAAAAGACACAACGTGAACATCAGAGCCGACAGCAGCCATCTGCAAGCAGTATGTACACACACACACACACACACACACACACAGACACACACAGACACACAGACACACACAGACACACGGACACACACAGACACACGGACACACAAACAAAGACGCATACACACAGACACAGGAGTGCGTCTGTATTTCTTCCTTTGTCTTAGCCCTTTAGAGAACATGGACCCCTAACCCTACCCCCCCCAACCAGGACTCCGTGTAGTGACCTTAAGACGAGACACATTCTTGAATCTCATGAGAAGCTTCACCCTGATAGATTTCTCCGTCCGCTGTTGGAGTCTTTCTTCCTCCTCCGCCAGTCCTTAATGATTTCAGCCCCTCAGACCACCCAGCATCTTTCTGTCTCTCTCTCTCTCTGTCTCTCTCTC
>CAAKHC010007955.1:26803-52054 GCA_901007825.1 Macroramphosus scolopax | reverse complement strand
GATGATTTCAGAGTAACTTATCTACTGTAGGACTGTAGAAAGTCGAATGTATTTCTCTGGTTTTAGTCACGCTGACGTCCAGCCGAGGACCTAAAGTGTTTCCCTGGTGTAAACTGGCTCACTTGTGTGCTGGGACAACCATCCTTTGCGGTGGCCGATGTGATGAGGTTTGAGTGCCTCCTCATAGGTCAAAGCTCGGTCTCCCTTCCCCACCCGGATACGAGCTGCTCGGTTCTGTGGAACACAGACAAAGGAGAGAATCAAGCACAAGCAGTGAAGTAAACTGTTGTGGAACCGATTCACCAGAGCGAAGTGTGAAGAGTTCTCACCTTGCAGCTCACCGCAGTGACGTGGAGCGCTCGAACTCCGGAGGAAGTGCACGCCGAGCCGGACCGGGTCAAGACACTCTGCAGAGGCAACACAACGAGAAACAAGCAGTTTGATTATTTCCACTTCGGACGAGAGGAGGGTCAATACACACGTGTAATGCAGTTAAAAACTAAATGATGTAAAAGCCACTATCAGCTCTGCTTGAACATGAACGGAATCAGACTGTAACCAACACCCTCAGAAAGCCTTCATCTGAATAAACCGTATCACACTTACAGAGGCCACCGCGATGTGCTTTATCACAACTAATAGACACCTGAAAATACTATATTTCTTACCATTAGCTTTGCACTAGCGGCGCTACTCAAGGACACCGCCATGTTTGTTTGAATGTGGGAGCAAACGATGCTAACAGAGCTTTACGCAAACCTCAGTTGTTTATATTCCTTTGCCGAAGTAAATTTTAAAATACAATTCAAACTTCCGCCAGTGTTGCAATCATCGTCATTCATGCCAAAACCACATGAATGATTATTTCCTGTGAAAAACGGCACCAGTTAAATGGAACTGTTTATTCAACGGGCAATCGTTTGTTTCCGGCGGATGAAGTGACCTGTGGCAACCGGAAATAGAAAAATAATATCATACAGATTTTTATGTCTTTTTTAAAATAACGTCAGCTGTCAATAAATCCGTGAGAAACTGGAGATATACAAAACACATACAGTTCTATGTTCATACTGATGAATTTTCTTTTGGTTTGTTTCTAATAACTCCTAATAAAACGACGTTTTTGTGGTTGAAGTGCACGTAGTTTGAAATTTTACAACCGGAAGTATCGTTATTGTTCTGGAAGGAGAAACAACAAGCGTCAAGAAATGTAACCGGTCGTTTCACCTGCTCGGCAATTTTGTACTCAATCCTTACTTAAATACGGTAAAAGTCCGTTAAACGATCAAACGTAGGAGAAGTCGCGATGACGTCGCCGCCGCAGATGTTGGAGATGTACGACAACGCTCTGCTTGGGATCCTGCAGCACGTCGGGAACATAGAGGACTTTTTGCAGGTCTATTTTGGGTTTTTGTACCGAAAGACCGACTTCTATAGGCTGCTGTCGAGTCCCAGCGACAAGATGGGTTTCCTCCCGGGGGTCGCGGAGAAACTGGTGCTAAAGGTGAAGTTTTTTTGCGAGCTAACAATATTTTTAGCCTCATGGCAACACGGTGAAGACCGACTCAGTTATTAAAGGCTGTTTGTCTTCTAGTCATTCAAACAACCAGTATTGTTCCGTATATTAACCGTCTATTGTAAATTTGAATATCCTGTAGCGTTAATGTAGTGTCAGCCACTATTAAGAAATGCTGCGTTGTTTACTACTTGCCTTGTGACTTTTATTAAGAGAAGCTAATTGCTAATAGCTCCGCACGTACTCATAGAACTAAAGTTACATCCAGCTAACTTAAGTTGTTATGTTTAGCTCTTTGTTCTCGAAAGGTGTCACACAAATAAACACATCTAACAGCAAGTCAGTCCAGTTACATCAATGACGGAGGTGAGAAAGAAAATATAAATTAAAAAGTCAAGTGAAAAAGACAGACTGAAATATCCCTTAAAGAAAACATCCAAGTTTAACAGCATAATTTGTTTAATTGAGTGTGTCCATACATTCACGCCAACCAAACACCACAGCAGCTGGACACACTGTAGTTGCAGCTCTCTGGGAGAAGACATGTGTATTTGTTAGATAAGAGCTTCTGTAATTCCCTGTGCAGAAATATAGGTTGTTTGAGAAGGTGGCGCAACGGGACAGAGAGAGACAGCTGAGCGAGCTGCAGAAGAGAGAGGAGAGTAGAAGTGTTCCTCAGGCTGTTCAGGAGCTGGAGATCACCTCTGAAACACCGCAGGAGACAGAAGAGCCCAGCAGAGAGCCGGCGCAGGCGGAGAGCTCTACCGTGGATGCCGGTGCTGCCTCAGAGCTGTGTCAGACGGACAGCTGCCCCGATCCAGGACAGCTGGCTGAGGAAGACCAGGCAGCTGCAGGCAGCACAAACTCAGCAGAAGAGTGAGTTTACATTTGTTTTGTCATGTCTGTAACGTAAGCCTAATCCCTTTTGGATCACCATTTATTCACAACGTTTTAGAGCATCAAACATGCAGTACAGAGGTTATTAGATGTTGCGTGTCTGTGTGTTTTGCAACAGGAGTGTGGACAAATCTCAGTCTGATTCTGAATGTTACAATGGTGCTGTGAGGGAAAACTACAAGTGGTCTCAAGACTACACTGATGTGGAGGTTCGCGTTCTTGTGCCCAAGACAGTTGTTAAGGGCAGGCAGGTAAACACGGTTTATGTCCCTCCTGACATACCAGGAAAAATATTCTGTCAGTGATTGTTATGTATTTTGTGTGCTGCCGTCAGGTCAGTGTTACTCTGCAGACCGGCAGTGTGCGGGTGTTTGTGAAGGAGGGGGCGGAAGAGAAAACACTGATGGAGGGAGAATTCACACACAAGATCAACACTGAAAACTCTATGTGGAGCCTCGAACCTGGACACTGCGTGGTTGTACGTACACTTCATTTTGTCTATTGAAAATGAGTGGTCAAGGAACAAACTTTGATTTGACCTGCTGTCTTTGACCTGCAGCTTTCACTCAACAAGACATCCGAAGATTGGTGGAACGCTGTCCTGAAAGGAGAGAAAGAGATCGATATAAACCAAATTAACCGTGAGCGCGCCATGGCGACAGTTGATGAAGAGGAGCATGCAGTTCTGGATCGGCTCACCTTCGACTACCATCAGAAGCTGCAGGGGAAGCCACAGAGTCATGAAATGGTAAGGACGCGACTTAATGCAGTCGTAGAAGCTTTGTTGTTCAGATTAAGTTTAAATTCAATCATCGGAACTTAAGGAATGTGATTCAAAAATCACATTTGTCTTTGTAAATCATTAAAAGTCCAGACAGCATGTTGATTAAAAAGATACACATAACATCCTGAAGAATCCTGAAGCCGTTAACTGTGATCGACAAAGAGGACGAGAAAACACCCACACAGCTTCACCCGCTTCAGTGTTGCTTTGAAGGATATTTAATTCTTATTTTGTATTTATTTATTTTAGCATTTTCCAAATCTATCTTTATTTTATTACCCTTACAATAACGTTTAGTGACTGCTCCTGACAAGCAACATTTTAAGAGCAACATAAACATAATAATAATGATAAACAACAATAATAACAATACAAATTTAAATAATAATAACAATAAATGAAATAATAATAATGATGATGAAATGAATATAACCATTGATAATTTCATAAAAAAATAATTCTAAGGTTCATAATATTACTGAAAATATTAATAATAATTTTAATGTCGTCTCTCAGATGTTGAGATGTTGACTCGCCCCTAGGTGGCACTGTGGTCGTTTGTAGCTTGAATGATGTATCATGGGTTGTTATGTTCTATCATCCGTTTCTGTGCGTCTCCACAGAAAGTGCACGACATGCTGAAGAAGGGCTGGGACGCCGAAGGCTCGCCGTTCAAAGGGCAGGCGTTCGACCCCTCCATGTTTAACATCCCGTCCAGTGCGGTGCAGTTCTGAGGCTCAGCCGCCACTCATCCAAGTATGAACTGAATCCCGGTTTATTTACAGTCGACTGTTCCTGCTGGCCCTGATGTGTGAGATTTGTTCTTCACTGTCTACCATGTTTCTATTTTGCAGGATGAAGTTGGTTAATTATCTTTACTGTATTCACTAGGGATGTGAATCTCCATCACTGTGGCGATTCGATACATGTCACGATACACTGCCAGCGATACGATTCATTAGCGATACATTGAATCCTTTGCCGATACGATACGATTCACCCCTGTTCCTGATACATACGATTCACCCCTGCGATTTGATAACGATTTAGTTCTATCCAATGCGATATGGTGCGATACGATGCGATTCAACATGATGCAAAGAAATTATAGGTTTTCTATTAAGCAAACCAAAGAATGCAATAAAAAAGAAGATGCAATTCAGTATGGTACTCCAGACAGAGGATTTTATTTTATTCCTCATAAGCAGCAAATTTAACAAAAAATGTGCCGTTTGTCTTTACACATTTTGCTTATAATCTCTACTAGTACTATGAATCACATGATGCACTCTTCAGCAGGTCGGCTCATGTGGTTTTGACCAGTTTTGCTGGAGGACTTTTAAACTAAGAGACATAGCTGTAAGCGCAAAACAATTAAAAACGTAAGTAGTTAACATAGATTTACTAAAACGAGTGAAAAAAAGGATTCAACAACTAACTCCGCAAGAGTGCCTCAATTTCTACGAACGATTGTGCAATCACCGGAAACACACACACACACGAACACACACATGGCGAGCTGTATCTAGTAAGCATGCGGAGATAAATCGATACGAATCCGTGTATCGATATAAATGTGCAAGATGCGAGTGCATCGGTTCATTCAGTGTGTATCGATACAATTGAGTTTGTCAGTTTGTACATGGAGACAAATGATTCTCACCTGTCTCAAGGTGTGTCCTGGAGACTGACGCAGGTCAGCTCGTTGGTTAGCGAAGGCGTTAGCGTGTGCTCCGGGCTCATATATCATGGAAACAAAAGACAGAGCTTCACGACATGATGTCAAGAATTGTTGCTTCTGACTCCCAAACATGAAATGCATTTGATAAAACAACAATCCTACTGTGAAATAAAGACTTGTTAAATGTTGCGTCCGGGATCTTTGGATTATACTCTTAAATTTAAGATAAAGACTTCCTGTTCCAAAACAGTTTATACCATTTATGTTAATGTTCGACAGTTCGACAGCAAAATGGTCTAAACTTTGTCTTTTATCTTTCAAAATGTACAATCCAACATGATACCACAATGAAAGATTAAAGCCCACAGCCAGGGCTTTAACGGGTCAATATCTTCATCACCGTCTCAACATGTGGCTGGGAGCCAGGAGCTGGTGGCTAGCTGGCACACACTCGGCCAACCCTTTGATAACAAGCTGACATGCAGAATGGAGGAGCTGTTTGAGCTCTACATCAGGAGAAGCAGGTCGAGGTCGACTCGGGGGTCAGGGGTCAGGGGTCGCAGCCTCAAGAGAAACAGTCTGAGGTAAACCAGTCTGGGAGGAGAGATAGTGATGGGAGTTAGTGTCCTTTCTGGGCCAAGTGACTTCTTCAGTTGGAGTTTATTGCCCAATGAGCGTAAGCAAACACCTGTTTAATTTTCTCAGCGAGGGGCTGCTGAGTGACCTGGGCCCATGTCGGGGCCAGTTTACACCGTTTCTGTTTAACGGTGCAGAAACTGCAGTCATGTCTGCAAACAGTTTGACTAAACAAACCAGCAAACGACGACAAACTTCGAAGTCCTGGTGTTTTCTTGGCCTTTCAGGAGCTGCACAGTTCACATAGTCTGATTGAATTCAAGGTGTCAGGTTAGCAGCCGGAGAGAAGTATTTATAGCTGAAGAGCCGTCGTGTCACACAAACACCACACATGCACTCTGCACACTGTTTATTCAGACTGAGCCAAACCTGGTTCTTCAAACATGCTGAGGTTTACACACTAACACTGATTTAGATCATGTAAAGGAGACATACAAAGTTAAAGATTTGATTTTAACAATATACTTCAAGTCACACAAAGAAGATTATATACTGATTCTACCAGTGCTGCCAACTGCTTTCTAAATGTCGCTCGGTGACACCGGGCACTTTATTTACGATGTCAATGAATCGTATTCGTAATTCACCTGGAGATGATGTCATTCCTTTACACCTGGTTGTGTGTCAGAGGCTGCAAGGAGGTTCTGTTTTACCTCCATGTGTGTGTGATTGTTGACCCATCTATCACCAAACCTGCCGTAGGGCCGAAGCAGAAGGACCCTTTACATTACTTCCGTTCTACATCACATTCGATCTGGTGGAGTGGTGTTTGTCACTGCCCCAGTGCATCTCTACGTCTGATTGTATCATGTACAAGAAGTTTATTATGTGGTTGAATAAAGTCAAATGTGCAGACTTATGTAGATAAATGATTTGAACTCAGGAATGAACCAAAGTGAGTGATAAGATGAAATCTAACTAAGTTGTTTGAATTAAAACAAAAGAGGTGCAAACAGTAGAAACTATTGATCCTCGGTAATGTCAGCCGCCGTGAGGACTGAAGGAGCTGCTCAGCCTCTCCCTGATTAGATCAGACCCAGACTGGAGAAAGAAGTTGAAAGTTTGTCCAAGTCTCCAGATTTATGGACTGACCTGTGTCCACATGGCACCTTGTCCCACGTGAGCAGTGAGTGCATGCGGCCGCCTCCAGGAGCAGCACTGCAGCCAGCGTCTTAAATCTTAGTTGGCAATAAAGATTTCTGCTGGCAAACAAATGTGTTGAAGATACTGCAGTTACGCTAAAGTATGACACATTGTCCTCTGTCTTTAGCTGGTTCAGATGGTAAAGGAGTTGAACTATCTCCTTGTTTCTCTGCTTCAAATGATTCTGATGATGTCGTATCTGGTTCAGTTTGGTTTGCAGCTGCTTCAGTGTCGCTTCTTTCTTCTATTTCTACGATTCCGGTGTTTTTCTCCTCCGCTGCAGCTGCTGTCGCGTCCCTGACAGTTACCTTATTGCTGTCTTCGACCTCGTCAGCTTTCGGGGGCTCAGTCGATGCATTCTTCAAAAGACAAACATCGGGGGGGATCTGGGTCGCCTCCTCTCCATCACCGTCTCCCTCATCTGCAGTTTCTACCGGCGATGCCGTTTCTTTCTCCTCCACCTTCAGTTCTTTTACACCAGCTTTTTGGTTTTCCTGCTGAGGAACATCTACTGGAGTCAGAGGCGTGAGGTCCAGAGATGCCTTAGGAGAGGACGTTGCTCTTTTCCTGGGAGGCGCCACTGGTTTTACAATTTCCAAATCTCTTTTCCACATTTCCTGATCGATATGCTCAGGAACGTCCTTCTCGTCCATCTCTGTGGGATGAAGATCTGAGCTTCCCCAGTCAGGTTCCTCTGGGGAAATGTTTGAGAGATCAAGTGGATCTGCTGGGAGTTTAGCAACTTCTGTTACAGGGATATTCTTTTTTGTTTTTGATTTACTTTTGGTGGGTTGTGTTTCATCCTCGTCTGTTGATCGGGGGAAAGGCTCACATGGAGAAGAATTGGCACTTGACCTGAAGAAGTCTGTGATCTCTTCCTCTGAGTTTGGTGTCTCACCCTTTTCAGGTTTGGAGGGAAATTCGGTAAAATCGTACAACTTTTGTGACAGTGTCCGAGGTCCTTCCTCTGGACTTTTTTCTTTGTCCGTTGGTTCTGCTTTCACCACAGGTGTCTCATCAATGAGGACGTATTTCTCCAGGTAGCCCCGGGCCTCGCGGTCCGAATGCCTGCTGTGGAACGACTTCTCAGAAGTCATACTCTCAGTATCTTCCTCTTTTTTACGACCGCCAATTGCTTCCTCATACAGGTCCGTGTAGAGGAAGGCCATGGCTTTGGGCTCCTCCAGTAAAACGGGGTCAATGATTTTGGGCGGCCCATCAGGCAGAAAGATCGGAGTCAAGATGTCCTCTTCACTTCCAAACAAAGTTGAGCCACTTTGTTTTGAAAATAGACGAGAGACCTTGGCCACCCGACAGCTGTCATCTCTGTCCGGAGGACTTTTCATGAGGTCTGTTCCACCGTAAAAGACGTCATCTAGGAGCTCACTGGTGATTTCCTCCAAACTGATGGCGTCTGTCTCCACATTACACACTGTTGTAGTGGTGGTGACGTCTTCCGACTGAAGCTGGTTATCTGTTTCCTGGTTCTCAGGGGCCTCCTCTGCCTCTGGTTCCTCCAGTCCATGTGCAATCCCAGCAGGACTTCCTGGTGCTCCGGCGTCAGTCAGATTGAATGCTTCAAAGTAGTCCACATTGACAGCCGTTGCTCTGTCTGGAGGTCTGGCCACTGGAGCCCCTGGTGGATCCAGGGCATTGGATCCTGATGGAGCGTTTGTCAAGAGCTCCAGCTTGTTGTCCACATCGAACACCTCATCCTGGGTCGCTCCACTGGCTGGAGGAACGGGGTTCTCCTCTAGATAAGACAGGTTATCCATCATTTCCTTGCTCTCCTCTTCATCCACAGTGGGCAGTTTTGGAGGAACAACAATGTTTAGGATTTCAGAGCCTTCAGACACTAAACTAAATAAAATTTGCTCTTTACCTAGGAGAGCATCAGTTGGCTCATCTTCATCTCCCTCATCTTGAATTTTCACATTTGGCTTTGAGACTCCTACTAATTCTGGTCTTCCTGAGATGTTGTCGGAGCTTCCTGCAAGGACTTCTCGTTCTGCTTTGCTCCTCTGACCACTGTCTTTAGTTCTCTTCCGCCTTGACATCAGCTCCTCGTCCATGACGAAGATAATCCTCCCTGCTGCATGAGACCCAGGTGTCGCCGGCCGTACTGGACTGGGAGAGCTGTAGTCTGCTGCGGATCTCCCAGCTTCAGATAACCATGGCGTGGTGCAGCGACTAGGGGTCGTCTCCCACGCGATCCCGCTGTCCTCACCTTGCATGGTAACCATGGAGAAGGAAGAGTCCATCATCAGGCACTGCATCTTAGGTCGGACGTTGTCATCGTGGACGAGCTCACGTAAACTGAAGGACACAGTTAAACAATGTGACTGTGACATAAAGCTACATTAAATCTATACTGATGTTTTCCTATTAGTGACTCATGCCTTTGCCATTATACGTATAAAAATGGTTTGACAGTGAGGACTAGCAATATATATATATATATATATATAGAGAGAGAGAGATAATACAGACACCAATCTAGCTGCAGTCATTAAGATTGGTACCTGTTTCGAAGATTCTCCACCTCATCGCCGCCCTCGAGGTTGTGTTCAGTGACGTCCTCAGGTGTCAGCACCAGCATCTCCGTGTCAACATCGGATTGAGCAAAATCTTCCGTCTCCATTGTTGAAATATCCGGACAACTTTGCTTCAGCCTCACAACACAACTTAGTGCTGCCCTGTTGATCACATTCTAAGCAGGCGTGCTTCAGTTTTCAGCCTCAGCGTAATCTTGAAATAGAAGACGAGTCTTCCAGTGTTTCATCTGAGGCATTTGCAACATGTAAGGAGGTTAACTTGTCCTCTGTTTGCTCCCACTGAACCCTCCCATGTAGGTCTCTGCAGAAATATTGGGTTAAACATCCTGTAAATGTGTTGTGACCTTGTTCAATATGAACTGTAGAAAATGCAACAGCATGAAAGTAAAGTAAGTTTCATGAGAGTCAGTAAGTTTCTAGCAGGTCTAAATATAATTTGTGTTGGTGGCCTGTATCCGATGTCCTGAGTGCGTCTGTCAGGTCGATGACGAAGCTGCAAGAGCTTCGGTTTTTACTTGTGCACAACTCAAAAACATCCCATAATATGTTTTAACAGTTGACAGTGGGTTCATGCAGTCCTTTTTAAGAAATCTGTTCTTCCTCACTGTTGATACAAGCAGCTATGAATATGTCAACCTGTCAGCTGTTTATCTCTGTCTCATAGTTTGACTTGAAAGTGACTCATTTGCTCATCAGGTATAGATTATGTATCAATTCATGTGGTGAATATCAGCTGCCAAAGTTTTTAAACCGTTAATCATATTTACGATGTGTCCTGTTACATTCACCTCACTTGCACCGTCTGACCCGGTGCTTCATGTTTGTGTTTAGTCTTCTGACTGAGGTCCTCACTGTGCCTATTAATCTATTTTAATTTCATGCTATTCTGCTTCTCCTACTGCAGGTCATATCAGTGAGTGTCCAGAAGATGGCAATCATCACCTGTTCCTATTTCTTTATTTCTAGATATTCTTCTATAGCCCCTTCTATCTTGGGACCCACTAAACATACATACAGACACACAACAAACAAAACATCTCATTTAATTTTTCATTCATACAAATAAATCATAATTCTTAAACATAATTCTTTGCCTGAATGTTCCTCTTAAATTATAAGATAAGATAAACCTTTATTTGTCCTACGACGGGGAAATCTAAAGCATCACAGCAGCAAAGTGGATAGTGAACACAATAAAGAGCATTTATAAAAAATAACAACAAATGAATAAGTACACATGTCTAGATGAATCGACAGAAATAAGAACTAATCAGTAAGTGATATGTCCAACTGATATGATAATAAGTTACATAGAAGCTGCAGCGTTGCAGAGGTAACAGCAGTGATGTTACATGTAGTGGATAGTTCAGTGTTGCACATAAAGGTGTTGCACCTTGTACACACAGTATTGCAGTAAATATTAAGAGCAATGATGTTACATATCCATAGATAATTCAGATGTTGCACAGTGAGTCCTTCAGTGTTTACTGGGAACAGTGTTGGTTAAAGAGTCTGACTGCTGCAGGGAGGAAAGACCTGCGGTATCTCTCCCTGAGACACAGAGGGTGAATCAGCCTGTCACTGAACCAGCTGCCCAGGGATGTTAGAGTGACCTGTAGGGGGTGGGATGTGTTGTCCAACAGAGAGGACAGCTTGGACATCATCCTCCTGACTCCCACCACCTCCACAGGGTCAAGAGGGCAGCCCAGGACAGAGCTGGCCTTCTTCACCAGTCGGTTCAGTCTCTTCCTGTCAGTAGCTGAGATGCTACTGCTCCAGCAGACCGACCCGTAGAAGATGGCTGGTGCCACCACAGAGTCAAAGAAGGACTTGAGGAGAGCCCCCTCCACTCCAAAAGACCTGAGTCTCCTGAGCAGAAAGAGTCTGCTCTGTCCCTTCTTGTAGAGAGCAGTAGAGTTGTCAGACCAGTCCAGTTTATTGTTCAGGTGAACACCCAGGTACTTGTAGGATGTTACACAGTCAATGTCCGTACCCTGGATGTTCACCGGCGTGGGGGTGAATGTTTGCGACTATATATTCATCATGTGCTTTCACACGTTTGAAAAAGAGAATTAAAATATATTTCACATTTTCTTCCAAAGGGGATTTAAGGTTTTACACACACAGATATTCGGAGATAACGTTTTCTATCAACATATTAAACCTGATGCAATTCGTCTGAGGTCATAGTTGGCTTCAATAAATGGTAAAAATACTTAAGAAGTAAATTAATTATCTACACTGACGTGAAGTATTAAAGGAGCTGTGCTGAGGACGTGTGTTTGTGTCTGAGTCTCCACACTGCAAAAGAGACAACAAACACTTTATTGCCAATTACGTCAAATTTCAAGAGGGAACGTGATGACGTCATGAGGTTAATACTCCCACTGGGCAGTGGAGGACGGAGCAGCAGCAGCAGATGATGAAGGTGAAGATGAGGGCTCAGCTGGAAGCAGAGACCAAACGGAAGGTTGAAGCGCTTGTAGGGGCACCATCCTCCCACATTCCGGTCATTGAAATGTAGGTGTGGGCTCAGTGAACGGTGAAACATTTCAAAGCTGCCGGTTCAGCAGAGACTCCGCTTCTTGTTTTTGGTGCCGTCGACGTCGCTGAAGCTGAGCTGCTGTAATCTCGCAGGACGTGATGATAAAGCCCGGAGCAGACACCGACAACTGTCTCGTTCTTCCTCCAAACACAGCGGTGATGAAGCCGGAGAGATGTCTGTCATCATCACCGAGCGGCGCCAGTAAAACTCTCATATTGTACAGATTGGACGGGATTTAATTGCACCGCGGGCGGCGGGAAATAACCAGCGACTGAAAGTAGGATTTACAACCACTCAGGTTATTAACACTGATGGTGAATGTTGCTGTTTTTTCAGGACAACTGTCTTTCTCCAGTCTTTCTAATTACAACTTGTCCGCTTTCAACAGTTAGCACACACCAGCAGAGTAATCACAGCAAGCTAGCACCGAATATAAAAAGCTAGCTTATTTGAAGATCAATTTACGCACTATTTAACCGACTAGAAATACATTTGTTTGTCACTGTCGACATTTTTTTAAAGTTAAATTATCAGCTTGATTTAACTGAAGTGACACCACTTCTCCTGCCCGCCTCGTCCCGAGTTCAGCTCCTCGTTCGGGCATCACCGGAGGAGTTACTTAGCTAACGGTAGCTAACGCTAGCACCAGCACCGGCTGGGTGTCTGTCGGTCATCATGCGTGTATGGACACGTTTGCTCGGATGAAACCATCCGCCCCACCGGTAGGCACCCGAGGGCATAACGACGTCGAGCCATGTCGGACTGAAACCAGCGCCGTGGCTCCGCCGGTGTCGTGAAGTCCCAACGAGAAGAGCGGCTGTCGCCGTTGAGGGGATCCGGAGCTGAGCTCCAGCCTGCCGACAGAAAGGATCGTTTCTACTCAGCGAGGCAACAAAACCAGCAACCATGGGGTAAGTAACTTCCAGTGAAATGCCAGATACAGATCTCATCCTGAACACCTGGGCTTTGTATTTTTCTGAAGAACTTGTAAACATTTCTAGCTAACTCTAGCTAGCTCTCTGGCTAACTGACAGAAGTACTACTGCCATCTCTTATCACATAATACTCTAAATAAAAATACAAAGTGGACCAACAATACGACATCCAACTACGGGTGGCAGCAGCTGACAGGTTAGTTACAGGAAAATCTTATTTCTCACAGGCTCAATTTTATCATTGATATATTGAATTCAGCCAAATTCAGAGAAACATCCTTCCTCCTGTCTCAGCCTGACCCTAAAACATCTTGAAATTATCTTTGTATTTGTCTGAAATAATAAGCTTATTGCATAACGATTAGAAAGGTTTTATTTCATATTTAAAGGGATGTGAAAATGAAACCGAAATAGAAAGTTACTCTCCTCACTGTGATAATATTGACCTAACCTGATTATCACTGGTGTTGCATGTTTCCTGGCTCTGGAGGTCAGACAGCCTTCAGTGTTTCCATGGCTTGGCTTTCCTGCAGTGAACATCTGGGTTTGAAAGACATTAATTTACTTCTGACCTGCTCTGTGTACATGCTGTAGATTATCATCAGGAAGCACCAGCTTAATGATGAGGTCATTGTCAGGCCTCAGCAGAGTTCTGCTTCCACAAGTCTACCTGTGGTCTCCTCTCAGTATCAGGTGTGATGTGTGTTTTTTCTGTAAGGGGCGTCGGCATGACAGAGCTTTAAAAATAGTATGAGCTTGTGAATTGACTTAGAAAAACTCTCTTTGCACCTTGTGGCGCCCAGGGCGAGCACATAGCTCATTGACTGCCTATTAACAGCCCTATTTAACAGAGTATAATACTTATTCTGTGCTGCCAAAGGCAAAACGAAACCTCCTGAGATCACCACCAGACAATAATGATCTCTCCTGCACTTGACTTGTGTAATGCATGTAGCTGAACCTGCAGATGTATGGAGATTCTCCTGATCAGGAGCGACCTACTTCTTGATTCAGATGAAAGCACATGATGTCGCATCTGATTGGTTTGTTGTCATATTGTGTGTGTGTGTGTGTGGGGGGCTGACTGACTGCTTACATCCTCGCGCAAAGCACATCCTCTGTAATTCTTAACGCCGATGGTTTTAATCCAGGCAACAATCAATTCCTTAGACAAACAACGGGAGCAGGTCTCTCTTCTCTGGTACGTCTCTAGTGTTTTTCCACAGACGTGATGGATGTGTCAGTGTTGTTTTGAACAACTGGAGGTGTCGTGACATCTTCTACAGTCAGCCTCCGTCAGGAGTTCCACTCAGGAGCAGATAGTTTTTGGTGTTGACAGACGGGCACTCGGAGAGCGCAGACCACATTAAATGGATCTGTCGAATTACACCACTCACTTTGATATGGCACTGTGCGCTCTGGGATGTTATGATGGATGAAATTATATTGACTTTAATGCAGAGAAAGTAAGAGGTAGTAGATCTAACTCTAATTTATAATCTGCCACAGTTCAGGTGCTCTGTTTTGTTTTAGGCAACATGTTTGTCTCGTTGTTTTCTCTTCCTCTACTGGTATGATATTATCCTCGGAGGTCGAAAGTGATTACAAAAGCAAATGGTCAAAAGTTTCCTTTTACATCCTGACTTTGAGAAGTTTTAGCAAAGTAAATTAGAAGTCTGGCTAAGAACATGCACACACACACACACACACACACACACACACACGCACACACTCACTGTGTCCTCTAGCTGCCATTGACTGTGTGTGGCATATGGGTATTTTAAACCGAACGTCTGGCCTTGCCAAGCCCCGCTACCTCCCTCTGTGAGTGGGTTAACCGATGGGGGACTCTGGCAGGGGATTGGACGGGAGAGTATGTGGGAAGGAGAGGGAGAGATGCAGTTGGAGGATGTTGGCGGCTCAGGACCGGCCCTTAGTCACATGGCTGTTGCCATGACGACACAGCAGCTGAGTTAGTAATGCAGGGTTGTTTCTCCTGTGCCAGACGAGCACAGACTGCAGCCGTCAGTGGCCTGACGCAGCGCGGCGTGTCGAATGTTTTCCTACTTCTATCTTTTGTCTGCCTATTATTACACTTTTGCTGGTTAATGTTCCCTCATTTAAAGTGTCGACGAGTGCTTTTCCATAATTGTGGTAGGAGGAGTGTGAATAATAAAACTATGATAATGAGGAGGAGGTAAACAGGTAACAGCTTGAAATTGAGTCACAGTTTTTAAGGCGGTGAAGTGAAAGTGACATGATGTTTTTTGTCTTGCAATATGTAACACACATTTAATTTCTTTCTGACATCTTCATGGCGCCCACCGTAAATCCAAGAAGACGTTTAATCTGAATGAATTGGTAAGCACTGAGCAATCATTTACTGTTACAGTAGAATAATACATCACATTCTGATGAATTGATGTATACAGGCTCTTAAAGCAGGTAAATGTAGGATCAACAGGACTGCTGACATGTCCTGTGTCTCCTGACATAGAACATTCTCAGTCATGGTCAGTGCGTGTCTCCGTACGACGAACATGTCTGCTCCTCCTGTTTTCATGCTCCTGGCTGCTGGTTGTAAGTGGAGAACTGCTGATTTGATCACATCTGCGGGTGGATTCCTCTGTCGAAGCTCTCGTCACTGGGACTTGAATGCGCTTCATTGTGAGAAGGGATTATGGACTAACAATCGCTCTCATAGAGAGACACACATATGTACACACACACACACACACACACACAGAGAGACGCAGATTTGTATCCAGGCCGTGCTGTCAGACTAATGACACTATGAAATATAAAATGACTCGCTGCGGTTGGTTCAGGACTTGGGCCTCCTTACAGGTCGTGGGTCATCATTGAATTGGCAAACACATTCTTTCATTTGAAATCAACATGTTTAGCTTATCAGCTCATTGGTTTGGAGCCAGGAAACATCAGGCTACACCGTTAGTGGTATGAAAAGGATCTATATTGGGACTAGCAGGGATGTATCTTTTAAATTACATGAGAAGAAAGACAAAGATATGCTCACATTTCGGGTACAGCAAATGATGGTCTGTCTGGTTTAGATGGTGGTCGTAGAGACAGGACAGGTGGTTTACATCAACCCGGTTGAGAGACAATTATTTTACTTACAGCTCGCCACACAGTTCATCTTAACCTTCCTGACTCCGTCTTCTCAGCCGCGACTTCATCCAGTTATTGCTTGTTTGTGCAAACACCCAATTGAAAGCAGCTGATGTTGACAGACCGTCGCATGTTTGTTTATAAATGAAGTCACATTTGATCGCAGGAGTTTCTGTGAGATCCGAAAAACACCAAGTGTGTCGTCCTGTGTCCGGTGTCGTCTTGTGATTAAGATATTAACAATCTGTTAGATATGACATCATGTCTGTGATATATCACATTGGATGGTGAAGATTTTGTTCACCAGGTCTTTGGGAGGTCAGCTGGTCTAGGAGGAGAAACCTCCTATATTAGATAAGACTCCTATCAAGGACCTCTTGTCTGTTTCAGGAATGAGTAAGAAAAGCTTCATTTGTGTCTCTGCCGACATCGTCATGTAACCAGCTACGAAGCGGGACAATGGAAAGCTTGACAGCCACCCTGTTGCTTTTACATGATTGCTCATCCCGACCTTATCCTGATGGAGATCAGGGGACAGTGTCCGTAAGCAAATAATGTCCGAGGAAGTAAATACTCTTCCTGATGATCACTGACTCTCTGTCTCTCTGTTGACCTGCCAGTCTGTGTGAGCGGCTGTAAATCCAGTGTTCACATCACCATCTCTCTGAATAAGTGTGACTATCTTAAATAATATCTGCCAAGTCTCCAGTCTGCTGACTGAAATAACACTGAGACATTGAGTGTCTCCCAGAGAGTTACAATCAGCCCGACCCAGAGGAGACACTCCCCAACCAGCCAAGCAATCACATCTCTTCTCCTTGGAAGCATTGAGGACGGACCCGTGAGGACGGACCCGTGAGGACGGACCCGTGAGGACGGACCCGTGAGGACGGACCCGTGAGGACGGACCCGTGAGGACTGAATGTTCATGAAAACACCTTGTTTCAGTATCAGTTTGTCGTCCTCTCGTTGAGGTTTCCCAGGAGCTCATTCAGGACTGAGGGCACTTGTTGGACACAAAGAGCATCTCAATGCCCTGTGACGCTTTGTAGCACAAACTGGAAGAGAGTTTTCAGTTTTGCATGTTGATCCCAGTTTCAGATACTGGTATCAACACACGGTAACCAAAACATGTCGATGTTCATGTGGGTGGTGTGGCATCTTGGGATGTGTCTGTCAGCTGGTTCTTCCTCCACTGTGGTGTGGACAAAATGATCCCAGCAGTGTTTGGTTCATCATCAAACATTTGGAGGAAATGTGACACTCCTGATCCTCAGAGGATGTTTTCTGATGACTGTTTACTGTCCTCCTGTGACACAGAAAGCTTCACATTTTCCGTAAAATGACATGTTGAGTTTAAGTGGAATATATGGACGTGTTTTCAGAAGATGCATCTCATGTGGATGAGTCTTGACGAGTCCTTTTCACTTGTTTCATTGAATTGGAAAGATGTTTTGCAGTGTTCAGCCGTCACACCAACAGTTCTTTTCCACTGGCTGTGTTGAGTCAAACCAGTCGCGCTGCATTTCCATGACCAGTTTCAGCAGCGTGCCAAGCCTGGGACGCACCTTCTCTGGAGTGGAGCCAAACCACACGGGACCCGCTCTCGGTGTGCAGGGGACCAGAGAGGCCGTCTGCTCGACTCCCACTTCTCTTGTAGCTTCTTACTAAATCTCTGTGGTTTAAAGTTTAGTTTCTCTGTGTTTTTAATTTCACATGTCTGCTTCCTTTCATGTTCATGTTCATGCTGAGTAGCTGAGCTGGCGTTGCTGGTGGGTGAGGAGACCGTAGTGTTCTGCCTTTATGTTAGTGTACACCCTGCTGGTCAGTCCGGTCAACACACACACCAGGCTGCATACGTAACAGATCAACAGATCATTGTGCCGCTCTCAGGCTCTGTCGGTTCGAGCTGCTACAGGTGGAAAGTGTTGGAAATGAAATGAGTGCCAGGCTGCAGCAGCTGCGACTGCCAAGTCCACTTGGAGGCGAACCAACTCTCCATGGATCTGAACCCACATGCTCCTGGTGGCTCCAATCAATCGACCTGTTGTTTTTAGTCCGGGTATATTAATATCAGTGGCTCAAGAGCTGCACAGGCCTGCAGAGAGCCAGCGAGATCTCAGGTTGTGAATTACAACAACATTAGTCAGCCTGCAGAGACTGTCGTTCTCAACTCTTCACATCTCTTATTTCTAACCCCCATCTAAGAGTGAGGAAAACAAGTTATCAGCTTGCTTTATTACAGGATTAATTACTTCCAACTACAGCATGCTTTAACACAGAGTCACAACAACACTGATCGGCCGAACAGGGTCAGAGTTCCTGCACCACAATAGTGCAAAGAAGTGTGACCCTTCCTCCTAGAATGAGAGAGGCTGTTATACACCAGCTGACACGTCCAGGATTGTCTCATCAGGTTATGGTTGTCATCCTATTTACTTATCTAATAGGTAAACATTACAACAGGAATGCTTTGTTTCAGGTGATGAGTTCTATTGATTAGATTCACGAGTTAATTTACTCCAACATGCAGGAGTCCAGCTTCTTCCCTTCACAGGCTGCTGATCAGTCTCCTGCAGACACTGACGTCTCCGTTTCTCTCCTTCCTCATCTGTTTCCTGTTTCTCTCTCTGTGCAGTGAACAGCCCATCTTCAGTACCCGGGCCCACATCTTCCAGATCGACCCCAGCACCAAGAAGAACTGGGTTCCCACAAGTAAACATGCTGTCACAGTCTCTTACTTCTTCGACAGTACGAGGAACGTGTATCGAATCATCAGCCTGGAAGGATCCAAGGTGTGTGTGCAGTAACACTCACTGCTGTGTTTCTGTATGTGTCTCCTCTGTTAATGCTGTTCCAGGAAGTAGTCCCAGCCCACGACATGTTTGATCCCAGTCATCAAGATGTTCAGTTGATGAAGTCACTTATCTCACTGGATTTCACAATAATAACCACTGAAACATTGCTCACTTCATCACACGAGGATGGTCGGGTCCGTCATCCACGTGGCCGTGATACTTTTAGTCCTGACAGAAATGCAGTTGTGGAGTTGGTCTGCTTATGTAAGATCCTCTGTGGTAACTGGTGTGGTTGTTGCTGCAGACGGCAGATTGGCCGCGCTGGCGTTCCTCTGCAGACAACAATATGTTTCCTCAGCAGAGGAGAAGAAAAACAGAGACGGATGCCACAAAGTTCTGCATCTGCCCAAGGAGCTGCTGGAACAGAATGCTTTTACTGTGTTTCACTGCAGGTTGGACTGATACCTGCTGCACACGAGAGACCAATTATCTGCCCAAATGATTCTGTATTGTGACGAGTTTTCTTGAGATGATCCTAATGTCCACTGACTGGATCCTGTTTAGAGCTCCTCAATGACCGCACACACACCTCCAGTGGTCCCAGCAGCTGCTGACACCTGGAGCAGGAACGGATCAGCTGGGCTCTAACAAGCAATGTGATTGTTCCTTCTTGTACTTGAAATGTTAAAGTGGCTGCTGTCTTCTACAGGCCGTCATCAACAGCACCATCACCCCCAACATGACGTTCACCAAGACATCACAGAAGTTTGGCCAGTGGGCCGACAGCCGGGCCAACACGGTGTACGGCCTGGGCTTCTCATCCGAGAGCCACCTGACCAAGGTGAGAACCGCAGCGAGGTCGCTCATTCCGACAGCAGCGTCGTCCACAAACAGACGAGCGGAACGACGTCACATTTATTCTGTTGCTCCTGTTGGTTTTTTAGTTTGCAGACAAGTTTGCAGAGTTCAAGGAGGCCGCTCGGATAGCGAAGGAGAAGTCTCAGGAGAAGATGGAGCTCAGCAGCACTCCCTCTCAGGTAACAAACATCATCCTCACCTCTACAAACATGTTACACTTCCACAGCTGAACGGGGACACGGTGAGCCGAAACAAGCGGCAAATCCAAGCGCTTGTGTCTTCAGTTTGTTGCTTTAACATTTCCACGTGAGGAGCGAGCATGTGTGGCGGCACTTCACCACCTAGAGAGGAAACACTGTTGCTCCTTTTCAGGCAGCCAATCGTGTATCAGATGGAGCGAGACTTGTCTCCCTGGTAACCAAGAGAAATGGATGAGAGTCTTATTGTGACTGTCTGTCTGTCATTATACCAGAGTTACACATCTGGTTGTGATAAACTGTTTGATGTTGCAGCTCAGCTCGTATTAGCTAACAGCCTGCGGCTTGTTTCACCTCCTTTATTCTTCCCCTGACCTTCGCAGGGCGGCGCTGTAAAAAGGAACTTGTTGTCAGTCAACCAACCAGGTAGAACGAAGGTAAAAGGAAAGATGTCCGTGACTCTGGTGGCCCCTTTTCCCCATATCTTCCCCCTGTTATTGATAACTCCTGCAGGTGGATGTTTGTGCTTCCAAAAGCCAAAGTTTATTACAAATGTTCTGCCATTAATATCGTAAACCAGCCGTTTCTTCGTCATCCTCATGTCTGACTAACATCGAGAGAAATGAATCTCCTTCACAAACGACCCTCCACTTCTCCTTTCACGTTTTCAATAAGTGATACTTGTCTGCGTTCGAGGATGTTTGAGCAGCTGTCAATCATGAGTGACGACTCTATCTGAGTCTGAAGTGTGTGTGCAGAGGAACTATATGTCTGAAGTTTCCAGTGTTCTACTAAGTGTCTGCCAACTGTCGCCTTGTATTAACTGTACAGACATGAGTTGTATCCACGTTCTCTGTATTTCTTCAAATGTGAAACTATTCCTTTAATTATTCCCTTTTCCCCCTAAAACTATTTGTCTTTTCATCGACGGGTCAATCAGGAGTCGGCGACAGGTCCTCTGCAGTCACCTTTGACCCCAGACAGCATCAACGGTACGGATGATGAGAGAATCGCACCAGACGTACCTCCGCCCACTGAAGCCCGAGCAGAGCCTTCCCAGAATGCACTGCCCTTCTCACACAGGTAAGTCTTATATCAGAGGACATGATTGAGGTCGTTCTTGTAATTATAATGTCCGCTGTTAACGAGACCACCAGCGACTCTCAGGAGCAAGATGGACCCCCCCACACATCATGAGTCCTCCGTGACTGGAGGTCAAATCGTCCGATTGTTTCCTCCATGTACAATATTCTCTGTTTCCAGTGGGAGTTTTATTAAAAAGTCCTTTAATCTCCTGCCATCTTTCAGTTCATCCAGTATCAATAAGCACTGGGAGGCGGAGCTAGAGGCGCTGAAGGGGAACAATGCCAAGCTCACAGCGGCTCTGCTGGAGTCCTCCGCCAACGTCAAACAGTGGAAACACCAGCTGGCGGCCTATCAGGAAGAAGCTGAGAGGCTACACAGTCGGGTATCACTGCACAAATGGACTTTAATGATCAGATCTGTTTAAGTCCCGTGAACATTCAGTCTGAAGCTCTCTGGGGGTTTTGTCATCCAGGTGACGGAGCTGGAGTGTGTCAGCGGTCAAACAACAGCCATCAAATCTCAAAAGACGGAGCTCAACCAAACCATAGAGGAGCTGGAGTCGGCTCTGAAGGCCAAGGAGGAAGTACGTGTGCGGCATCCGTCAGCTCTTAAAACAGCCGACATTGTTACTAATATTTTCTCTTTGTCATCTCGCAGGAGTTAGAGAGGCTTAAAGCCGAGGTGGAGAACGCCAACGAGTTCCAGTGTCAGAGAGACGCCCTCGCAAAGAAAGTACAGGTGAGTCTGGGTGGAGGGATGGACGGAGGGATGGATGCATATAATAACACTCGACACATGTGGTTGTCCTTCAGGAGACGGAGTCGAGGAACCAGACGCTGGAGTCCCAGCTGAGTGATCTGCAGCAGCGTCTCGACAGCAACCAGGTGGAGAGAGAAGCCTTTCGAACGAGCCTGCGCTCCCTGCTGCAGCTGCTGGATGGCAAGATCTTCGAACTCACCGAGCTGCGGGACACTCTGGCCAAGCTGGTGGAGATCAGCTAGAGGTGGGCGGACGCATCGCACTCACTTGTTTGTTTTCACGCCGAGGGCTCCTTCCACCACCACCGCCACCATCACGCCTCTGCAGCGAGCAGAAACCACCTGCGTGTCGTCACTCGCATCGTCACTGACAAGTACGACTTGAATCCTCCGTTGTTCTTCAACACGTACACGACGCGTGTTCGAGTATGTTTACAGAACTTTATGGGTTAACGTTACAAACACATCCTGCTGGACACGTTTACAAGAGCCAAGTAAGCAGCCTTTGCTTGGGTCACGCCTTCCCTCCGCTCGCTCCGCTCCGGAATATTCTGATCAGAGATTTCTTTGTTTTTTGTTTATCTGAGTTGCATTTCATTTGAGGTGAATTTTCTTTTTGCTCTTTCAGACTCAACCAGGAGGTCTTTGTTTTTAGCTTCGGTGCATTCTGCGGTCACACATCTGTCCCGTCTTCTTTTCCTCACTTTGTCGCATTATTAAAACCGACGTCATCGTCAGCCAAATGAACTCCGAGAGGCACACGAGGACTTTGAGTGGAGCTTTTCCTACACTTTATTTGAACTGTGGAGGGGTGACGGCGAGGTGAACGTCAACTGATGTTCCCTCATGACTGGAGCGCGGCTAACGTCCGGGAGGACGTCCAAACGACCTGAGCAATACAAACAGGAGGCGTCGGGGTAAAACACTTTCCACTCTCACTTTCAGGTAATTTACTCGTCTCTCTGATAAGTTTAGACCTCCAGTGTGGCCGGACTTCAATCGACAGTCTTTCAGTTCTCGACACTTTTTCTAACAAATTCATGGTGCACTTGTAAAAATGGAGTTTGTGTGTGCGGGTGAATCAGACTTCTTTCTTTCCCTTCTTGTTTCTGTTGCGACTTTAAGTGCAATCCTTTTTCTTAATTTATTACTTAACTGTTCTGAAAGTTGTGCAAAGACCTTTGTTTACTTTTCTTTTTCTATTGTCTGGTACTTGAGTGCTACGGAGTTTTGTGTTGGAAAAAACTGGCAATATTTTTGAACTATTTATCAAAGAAGAAAAAATATTAGCAGGTTGGATTTGCAGAGAATCTTTAGTTTCTTTTGCCAAATACGTAATCATTTTTGCTGATGTCGCCTTTGGTACAGAGATGCATCACTGGTAGCTAACTGCAGTACTTATTGAGGGATTTACTATTGCCAAAAAATGTTCAGAGTAATATGTGAAACTGAAGAACACTATTTAAGGGCTTGTCGTTGGTTTCGGGTACATTTGGGACACTTGAATGATTTTGAAAACTAAAAATGTTGGCTTGAAAGGGAAAAAACATTTGAATAAAGATTTAAATGTTGATTATATCACATGCTTCAAAACAAATTGTAATTGAGTTTATATTAAAAAGAAAAGAAAATGTAAAATGTGGTTCTTTAACAAGCCGGTGATGCAATACTTTAAAAGAACTCGTGTCCCAGAATCAACATGTTGGTGCTCAAGTTTTATTTCAAAAGGAAAAATATATCATCAGGATATAGAAAGCAGGAAGGAATGTCATGATAGGAAACACAGAAACTTTACATTTCAAATGCTTAAAAAATTCTTGAAAATATGAAGTTTCAATAAATACTTCAATACATTTAGGCATGCGGATATATTTTCATTAATTACATTTCATTACAGTAATATTCATAATGACTCTCTTTAATTATTGCACTTCCGTTGTGATGAGTTCGACCTCGAACCAGTCACATGCATGAGGTGTTACAAGTTCAAAGGTTCCAGGGCCAACGTGGAAGAAAAACTACCAGGTTTTAAAGGGATAGTTTGTAAGAACATGAACAAGCTAGCGCCGATCTCTCATCCTGTAATACCGTTTTGTTCCTAAAGAGGTGATGGTGAGTCACTGCGGTGAAAACAGCTGCACATACACTCATAGAACCTGGAGTTACAGCACAGCGACCTCTTAGCTCATGCTAAGGAAGTTAGCTTTTCCTTTTTTCTTACAATAGAGGTGGACACTGCAGCTTTCTGCTGATATGTTGCCCCCTGTTGGCTGGAGGGTGGAACATGAAGCGCTAGCTGGTTCAGATCGGACACAAATTAACCTTAAAAATAATTTTAAAAAAAAGCCAAAGGCAAAATGAGCCAAAAGAAAAGGAGAGTTGGAGAGCAGAGTAACTGTCACCTGGTTAAATCAATTATCTGCTGAGATTGACAGTTGCAGTACATCGTGCTGGCCACTTCATTAGGTACACCTGTACAATAACAGCTCTGCCAAAGTCTTCCTTCATAAGGATAATAATAATGTAACTATTGAGGTGTTGAGCATTTGATTGAACCGTTTCTAATATTTCAGCAACCGTATTCACATGAGCAGAATAATAGGAACATCTTTCAATATTTTACACTGTAGTACAGCATCAATAAATAAAGTAGAATTACTTGGTTCAGAGGACATTGTTCAGGTGTACCTAATGAAGTGGCCAGTGGCACACACCGTCTCTTAGCGTCTATTTGGGTGGCAGATGCAACTATTTATTTTCAGGTATGGAGCATGATTTTTGGCAAATAGGCTCCTCTGCCTTCCTGTTTGTCCATGCAGGTGAAGCAACAGGCAGCAGCTGATTAGTTCATCTTATTGAAGATGAGAGGAGACGCTCGTCTGACAGAAGGTGCCTGAAGGCACCCTGAACACTCAATAATTAACATGTTTTATTTATATACAGAACACCAGAGTGTATAAATGTCCAGTATGTATGTTTATAATCCAGCAACAACATGTTAATCTGTGGTGGTAGATGTGAATATTTATTTCCTTGCCTATGTTCAGCTGAACGAATCATCTGCTGCCTCGAGCTCCATATTCAGCATCCAGACATAAAAGTGGTGTCAATGTTGTCGACGGTATTAAACCAGAATTCCCCCTGTACTTAGCCGCTGCACTCCAGCGTAACTTCTTAACACATGTTTGACACAGTTCATACATAGAAAGACGGTTATTAGAAATTCACACACACAAAATCAAAACACTCATTAGAAAACTGGAAAACAAATGTTTGAAGACAAGGCAGTGGGAAGAGAAACTGTAAAACAACAAATGAAACAAACATCACATGATCTGAATGTTGTAAGGTTTTGGTGGGGGTGGTGTCGGTCACCGCCGGCAGCATCAGCGTCAGTCACCACCGGCAGGGTCAATGTCGGTCAATGTCAGTCACCGCCGGCAGCATCAGTGTCGGTCACCGCCGGCAGGGTCAATGTCGGTCAATGTCGGTCACCGCCGGCAGCATCAGCGTCAATGTCGGTCACCGCCGGCAGCATCAGCGTCAGTCACCGCCAGCAGGGTCAATGTCGGTCAATGTCGGTCACCGCCAGCAGGGTAAATGTCGGTCAATGTCGGTCACCGCCAGCAGGGTCAATGTCGGTGAACAGATTTGTGTTCCGACGGCTTCAGATGAGTTTATAAATGTGTTAAATGCATTTTAAAAAGTGTCTTTAACAGGAAGTCCTGCC